>JAARMF010000607.1:58316-70849 GCA_022844705.1 Toxascaris leonina | reverse complement strand
GAGGGGCTATTCGTGATACCTGTATGAGCTGCCTGCCACTATGGCATATTTTCTGTGAATGTCTTCATCAAAATACTGAAAAAACTGGTCAGTCGTCTGCGTCTTTCAATGATGTATGCATAATACTGATATGAGAAGAAATGATATGAGAAAGTTGGGCATGCGGTTTTCAATATTTACACTTAACGATATCATCTGCCTATGTCTCATAATATCTGTGGTACGTTCGAAGTCGGTGGGGCACTAATGTAAGAGCAATAGAGGTACAAAAAATTGCAGGAAATTTTTAGATCTCACTAACTGGATAGACGCAGAAAATAGCTGGAGATGTAGAAAGGAAGATATTGATGTGACATGCAAGACCGACAGGCTCAAGCGAATGGTCGGACGAGTGCATTCAAAAATGGGCACTTGTAACTGAGCGAACAGTTATCAGTTTCAGAAGTGCACTTACTATCCACCCCCTCTTACTAGTCAATGTGAAATAGCCGTACCCTTTGATAAGTTCCTCTTAGCTGTCACCATTTCATGTGCCATTAAAGACATTCAATTAGAAATAGCTGTAGATGCCCTGAAGTGACTCAATTGCTTCGCAAACGGCTCGAGCAATATCTCCAGCCTTTTGCATAGAAAGTAAACGCATTAAACGAAGACGGTCTGCTTGAAATGTGTTAAAAGCAGCAATTCAGTACAGACAGCGATAGTTCGTTCATTTGAATGTGCTCTTTTCTCATAGCGGAAAAAAACTTGTCAACGCTTAGTTTGTTCAGTTGAATGCCGGCTTCGATTAGTGCGGGAGAGAGGGGGGAGGGGAAGGGGGGAGGGGAGAGAGAGAGCATAAGAAAGCAGGGGAGAGGGGAAGAAGAGCGAAAAGAAGACACTTGAGAAGACGACAGGGCATTTTTTACACTCACATAGAGCAACAAACATTTGCCGTCAGAAATGCGCACATTGTTTCGATTTTGCTTTGGATCATCGTCTCACTTGCTTTCGATTCTTTAAGCAGTTTGCATTTTTGAATGAGGAGAGAGTGGGGAGGGGTCATTTTGACTAGGAACTTCTAATTAGGGAGCGAACTAATTAAGGAGCGAGAGGCGTTCGAATGCTCGTATAAATGGCAAGTACGATCCGCCTCTCTACCTGTAACCGCAAATGTAACGTAGGAATTCATCAAATGAGTTTTTTAATCCAAATTTACTGTCTTAAGTTCAACGATATGTTTGAGGGGAGACCAATGAATGTGAAGTGATAAGCGAACAGTAGGGCTACATCTATATCTTTTCACTGCTGAACAATGCAAAATGTGTGCTAGCAGTGAGCGCTCTCGGCTAGAAACAAATGACAAGTTTTCCCAATTTCAAAGTCTGTCGCATTCATCTCTCGCTTCAACCACAGTAACGCTGAATAATCGCCATGTGGCCTTATTTCATGGAAATAAAGGGTGCAACGCCACTTTGCATTCTACTTTCGCCAAGTTCCATTGCACAGCGATAGCAACAAATTATGTCCACACAAGGTTCAGTATCAGTTTTCGGCATATAGGAATGCGTTATTTATTAATAAAGCAATGTGCATTTGATAAATCAGTTAGAATTTTTTCTTTCATCCAAGCAAAACCTGTAGCATTAAAGAAGCTGCGACGTACACTATAAGTTATGAATTAACGAAATCATATCAGAATCATTTAGCTGAGATGTTGATAAGGTTTCGAAAAGAATGTAATTAGTGCGGCCACGGTCACTTCAGTTCTGTCCCGTAGGTAGTTATTATACACCAAATGCGCGTACATTGCTTGCCCCAGTTTCCTCTCTTTTCAGCGCGTTTTATCTGGATTCTAAGGTTGCATTCTCACTCTCTCCATGTTCTGTTCATTAGATTGTTTCATCCAGACGTAGACCCATTCCAAAACAGCTCGGCTAATTTTCTTGATGGTGTCAAGCTTATATTTGGATCTAACGAGCAGCAAAACAACTCATTGTTCCTTTGATTTATGTGAAGTTCTTTCCTGTGATCGCCTCAATTTTCGATCGCTCTCTTACATTGGCTTTTAGCCGACACAGACACCTCTTCAACAAAATGCGTACCAGCCGCCAGTAAGAATTCTTGCAGTAAAGTTGCTCATTCAATGAATTGTTTTTCTTCAAGGTAGCATAGCTGACGTAATTATTTTCGATGATGTAAAGCCACGACACAAATCTATGATGCTGCAAATTGAAAGATAATAAACTGAGGCACATAATTTAGGTGATAGCCTATTTATGCTACAACCCAATCGTTTCCTTCCCGATGGTTGTTTCTCGATGGGGAGCGTTCCTGAAGAACCTGTCCGACTGCGCGCCAAGGTGTGAGCAGCTATTTATACATGCTACTTCAGTGATGTGAAGCCAAAGATTTATTCAAAGTGAAGCAACAATTTCTCTACCCGACTAGATAAGAACTGCATTCAGATTTTGATATCGCTGAAACAATGGTTGTTTGCATCTTTGCAAATTTCAGAAGAAGGGAATGTAATACTGGCAAACCACGAATCAGGAGAGGGAAAAAACCATATTTTTATAGTATTGCATGAGGGTCTTTCATAGAGTGAAGCAATTGAAGAAATGTTTCACGAAATAAAAATTTCAAGTTCACCAATCAGAATTTTCAGGTGAATCGCCTCACTAAAGAGTTGTTTGATGCTCGTCGGCAAATCGAGTTTTTATCAAGCTTTCCGCAAGCGCTAAAGTAGGCTTTTTATCGCTTTCTTCAATCTGCAGAATTACTTTTACTTAGTAGCTAAGGGCACTCATTCACGCACTTTGTCGTTTGATTTATCCCTTGAAAGCACAACTATAGGCCTCAATTAGAAGTTGCTTGAATTTTTCATAGTTGCATTACTTGAATTCAAAATGAACTGGTTCAAGAACGGAATATGAACCTTCAAACTTCCACTGACACTGACGCGCGTTCAGTCTACAAGTGAGTGGAGTAGAAATATTAGTTGAATTTTTCATTCATCAGAAAGATAATACACATTAGTTTCGAATTGACTCTTCTTGTTGATAGCCTCGATTAGTCATTAATCATAACGGATCAGAAGTTTCCCATGCAATTGGCCGACTTTTTCACTTTCACTGTAGACCTGACATAACCACTTCACCTTTTTTTCAATTTCTGCTTATTTCTCAGCACATTTTGATTTACATGCTTCTTCCATCCTCGTACGTCGCTTTCCTCATCTACGAATTCTTGCAGCGTGCTCCCGGTTACCTGTTTCAAATTGCAATTCATTGCCCACTTTGGCAAGTACAGCGATTTCTTTTATGTGGACATATTTTTCTGAACTTCCATATGGAGCTCAACTTTCTCTTCTTCTTCGAAAAGCTGCCAACTGATACTCGCTATGTGCAGAGCGCTTAACCGCATCCATCTCTTTTGTGAGTGCTGTTCGCTGCTGTATAGAGTTTCTCACAAAACGCTCTAACAAATCAAACTTTAACTACCAATGTAACGGAACATCTTTAAACCAAACACTAACTTCAGAAGAAGGTCCCTAAAAGATCTTTCCCTAAAAGAGATTCTCCTACGTTTGTTGTCTTCGATCAGTTGTTGGAATTGAAAATCATCCCTCTCTCCGAATCTTCCCATGCGTGGCATTGCACGGGTGAGCAGGCCACCCATGGTGCCCTCCCTTATACGCTCCTGCTTCCGATCACCGTGGACGCGTAAGAAGGGTTGCAACTCGCTGCAGCACCACTTTTTTATTTGCAGTCTTTCGCAGTACGTTTTTTTTGCTCCCTTTGAATCACTCCAGAACGTTTGCCGCCCTCTTTAACCGATTACAGGTAGCCGATTGCAGTATAATGTGTAATTCGCAGAGCCGCTCGTTTTGCGCATTAGGGAGTGCACATGACATGCTCGAAGTGATTTTCAGCCCGCTGCCGGAACCTGATTATCCGGACGCCGTGGAATATTACAGCCAATCAACACCAGATGAGACTACAAGAACTGTACAGCAGTTCTCGAGGTTGTTCAGTAAAGAACGAGGCGAAATCATGAGGGCGCTTAACGCTTTGCCCGAGTTTGCCGGTTCTGAAGAATTGCAACTGAAAACCATTCTGTCAGTGATTGTGGTTAGTGCAGATTTGCTCACAGTTCTTTACTATCGCTTTGCAACTGGTATCTGTATGTCGTGATTTGTGAAAGTCTTTGCTGAATTGAGAGGTGGTATGCAAGCAAAATTTTGGGGTAAAATCCTAGCGAAGACAAATGTGGCGATATCTAGTCACGTTGAGCTTTGGTCCTTCCAATGACGGTTTTGAGCTTTTTCCTCTTGAACTTGCTTCTGATTGCAATAGAAGCGTTGATACGTATAATTTACTAAAGTATAATGCGAATGCTTTTCATCTGGTTTACTTCACCTCATATACCCTTCATCTCGTAATTACTATTTAGCGGCAAAACGAAAGCAGGTATTGAAGCAAACTTTCATTTGCCAGTCAACGCACTCTGCTCAGTTCCATGAGTTTTTTGCACCCATTGGAAGGTCAAATCTTGACCGTCTGCCTCCTTTTTTAGTTCCACGATGTTATTTCAAAGTTCCATCCTCGCAGCTCGTCCACAATTCCAAGTGTATCCAATGTGCAAGAAAAGTTGAGAAGCATAAGAGATTCATTGATTTGCAAACTTTGAAGCATTTCAAAATTGTGTCTGTGCACAAATATATTTGTATGTCTTATCGCCTGAAAGTTTCAATTCAAGAATGACCCAAGCTAGAGCTAAGGAACTTGGTGAATATAGTGCGTGGCGCAGCATTCTACTGACTTCTTATATTAGCACCGTCTTAAGAGAGTTGGAGACGCTTAATGTTCCCTGGAAAGTCCCTGGAAAGTGTTGTCAACGTGATGGATTCTCACTTTTCAGCAGTCGAATTGCAAAAACATCCCAAATTTCTATGAGTGGTATGATAGCTCGAAATTTAGAAAATACAATTGTCTATTTGCAGTTCATATTGCTGCCTGCTGCGGTGAATGAAATTGTAACAGCGCGTATCTTGACCACTTTTCTGGCATACTTCTCCATTAGTTTGTGCTGCAAATTGTGGTTGTTGGCTTCTGCCTTTGGCATATGAAATGACGCTTTTTTATGAAATGCAACAAAGTGCCTAAAAGTTGCAACTGCTGAAAATATCTACGCTTCATTTTCTTTTGTGTCGCATATTTATTTTCTTCATCGGCTTTTTTCTAAAAGACTCATAACTATAGAATGTGTGCTGAGACTGGAACCTGCTACCATCAATGCTTTCACGATTGGCGCGAATGCATTGCGGCCACTGTCGAAATCTAGCCTTGCGGAACCGCATTACCTATCTCGATTAGCACGCAGCAAGGTCGCTAAAACTTTTTCTTTTCTTACCGTACTCAGTCTAGCATGTTATGCTTAAGTGATCGCGATTTGAACGTATATAACCATCTGGGCTCGAGCTGGAAAATTCGTAACTGCTATATAATTTCATAAAGTCGCTAAGTGTTCGCTACTAATGAGTTGCTGCTGTTCGCATCATTGATTCTTTCATTTAACAACAGAATTCCTCATGTCTTCAAAGGCAGATCTATATGGTGGGCAATAAAATCCCATTGTTACAAAGATTCGGATCAGAAATTGTTGAGGAATAGTGGCGATACCTTAACTGTAAATGTGCAAGAAGAATGTGACCAGGAGGATGGATTTCACGCGTCTTGGCTTCTGCGACTGAGAGAAATTTATTTGAGGTTTGATTTGGTGCACCGGTTCTTCCAATAGAAGGCCGGGAGTAGGAATACTTGTGAGTTTTTGAAACGACGAAGAAGAAAGCGGAAACATCCAACAACCAGTTTAGATAAGGGGATCAATGGTGCAGCCGAATACCTCCATTCAACCAAGACTTTATGCGTTATCACTCCTGTCTGGGGGACCGACTTGTTTTTAGTGAACAAGGCATGAAGATCTGCGTTGCGTCACGCATGAAGGAAACCTTGAAGAGCGTTCTACCACAGTGCCACAATCCCATCTCAAAGCCTGATGGTGACGTTTCCAAAAAGACCTGAAATTTCCTAACGGGGGGTTGAAGCCTTGTGCTAGAATGAGATGGCTAATTTCATACCGTCTACTGATTCGCCCTTCTACAGCACCATTTAAAGTTTGCTGCTTTGTGCAATGCAGAGCGATGTAGAGATCACGGTCAAATTTCGACACGAAAGTCCTTCGAAAATTGGGCATCCACTGTAGTTGGAAAGGCGAGTTTTTTGAACCCTAGGATAAAATCAGCCTCTTCGACAAAACCGTTCAGATGAGCGTCGAACAGTCAACCACCCATACCATCACTGTTACCTTTTCTACCGCACAAAACATGTATTTCAAAGCCTTTTTCATGACCGTGTAAGTGCAGCAGGCAAGATTTGTTACATTTCGCTTCCCATTGTGCACGCCTTCGGCTTTTCTTTATTAGCCAAGCATTTTTTGAAGGAAGACAACCACCGGAGAAATCTTCATTTGGATGACGTCATTTTTCACAGGATTAATAATTTCTCAGTCAAAATTTCATTTCCGCCACTCCCTATATTGCAGATGTTCTAGTTGGCGATTTCAGATATCATGTATATCATGAGTGTGCTTCTCGTTAATCAGGAAGAATGAAATGAAGCTAATTGAAATTCATTTCATAACGTTGAACGCTTTGTTCGACTGGAAATCAAGCGAGAATGCATTCTGTTCTTTCTGTTGCTCATCATCTCTTGTCTTATACCCTTAGGAAGGGAACTGCATCCTACACAGCAAAACACGTGCATCCACTGTTGACTGATAGTGGTCTGCTAAATCCAGAGCCGTTGCATTGCATGCTGATAGCTTGGCGAAAAATTTGCAGCTTACTTATCGCTCTGTTCACGACAGTGTTGAAGGTCGACGGGAGAGTATTTTAAATATTCTCGGCGAACAGCCGTCGAGAAAATTGCATGATCAGCAACTCGATACTGCTCTTTATCGATTCATGTACAGGAAGGCAAAATGTGAACATGGAATGGCCAATGCAAAGGTAGTCGAACACAAACTCTCTCATTCGAAGAAAGCCATTCGCTGACTCTTATTTTGGGGTGCAAGCAAATTCGGAAAAATGTGAACAGTAGCCTAAGACGAGATTGACTTCATTTCCGGATGACTACATCTTGGGAATGGCGTTTCACTGAATACTCCAGCTCACTTATATTAGCTAGAAAGCATCTCCATTCTCGAAGAAAACCTTGCAGTAGCAAGCAATCGGAGGTTCCTTGCAAACGAAAATAATTGCAGTTTTGTGGTCGCGATTTCATTAGCAATAACGTTGAGGATATTTTCAATTTCTCCTGCATCTCTTGTCAAGAACGCATAATAAACTCACTTTGCAGGAAGTGACATCGCAGATTTGGAAGACCTTGTACGATTTTCCTTCACTGAAAACGTGCACCAGGTTCAACCGATTTATCCTGGAGTGCGTTGCTGTCGCATGGGATTTAGTTGCTGGCATTGACGGCAAACTGCCAAGGTATACTTTGTTCGTCTCCAGACAAAAATGCGAACGCAGCGTGCGCGTCATCGATGCTAAAAACATATTTTGTGCCAAAGAAATTAGGTGATGCAATTTTATGGCATGTTTCACCGTATCTTTCCTTTCATTATGCCTAAATGACTTTCTGACAATTTGTTAGCACCTTTCTGACGAGTCGTGCCGTCTATTCACCTAAAGTACTCTATGTGAATTGGCTATTCTTTCAACTTAGCTGGAAGCCATGTTGATTGAGTCACTGCTTTCGAGTCTAAAATTTCATGCTCAATAGCTGAGCAGTTGCTTCATATAATTTTGAAACCCAGTTTGACATTTATTATGGAGCCTGGAGAAGTTTGCATGTGAAGTGTTTGAAAAAGAGCTGCAAAAAGTGCAGCATTCAGCCAATTGAGAACTGTTTTTTTAATTCATCTGATCGAGCGCAATTGAATGAGGGATCATGAGTAGAGAACGAATTTTCAATTATTGCCATCAGCATGCGAAAAGAGCTTGTCATTATTTTCAGGATGATGATCGAATATGAAAGCCGCCAGTTCGATCCGGAAAAACATCAACGATACTCCAGTGATTGCTCGCCGTCGGTCGTCATCAAGCAGTATTTATGGCCTGCACTACTTGACACGTCAACCGGAAGATGTTGGCAGCGGGGAATTGTGATCACATAGGACGAAGTCATCATTGCCAGCAAATTCAAACCATAAACCATTTTTCACGCGTCTAGAAATCAGCTGTAAAGAAATACAACGAAAATGAAATGGGTCTAATAATAACGGAACATAATGCAAACGACTGTTAAATTCAAATTTCATAACGTATAAAATATTTTCGGTTGAAGGCTATTACTGAAGTTCAGTTTTTATTGAAATGCTTGAGCAAATGTGGGCTTTGATAATTGAGGAACACCGATTACGTCGTCAGACTTTGGTTACTAGCATAATGTGACAGCATTGCGAATGTCGCGGTTAAAGAAAAGATTGAAGCGGATTTGTTCTTGTCTACCCACGTTCGTGGAACACAGCCTCGCTTCCTTCATCGAAAGCATCCGAGACAATCGAAATTCGAGTTGCTATCGGCTTCAAGCTTTTTCGAAATGTGATTTGTTAAAGTTGGGATAAATCCTTTTACTGCTTCTAGAAAGTCATCGTCCAACTTTTATTAAATCGCAGAAGATCCTAATCATATTTTTTGTGAAATTCAACAAATACTCAATAAACTAGGATGACAATCGACCTCAGCATTTGAGCTTGCGGTGTTGAACAAAAGCGGTTTAATTTCTTCACTTTTTTCCTCTCAGTTTAGGAATATTTTCAGAAACCACTGCCAAACTTAATAGCTCAAGATAGAAAACTTGCTAGTTTTAGTCGCTTTGTTTCGCTTGTCAAAGCCAGTGTTAGAGATCGAACGTGTCCGACCGGTCACCTAATGAAGACTGCTTTTCCATCAGCTAAAAATGCGGTTTCGGCAAGCAATGCTTCGAAAAAAAATGTGTATTTTATTTCTCTTTCATTAGCGTTCGTTTCGGGTTCCCGGCATTTGTACGCGTGGTGCCACGTGCCCACCACGGAAATCTATCACGTACGTCTTCTGTCCCAGTTTGTCGCTAGGGAAGCAACAACGCACCATACCTCAGGTCGTGTCGTAAGTGGTCATAGTTGAAGTACACATATTATGGGTCATCAACAGCGACGAAGGCTGAACAAGGTGAACATGGAAAATTCGATATCGTTTAGCCGTTAGTGGCTGGCGGCTCTTGCAGGCTACTAAGTTTCATTATTTGCAAGCGAGAGCATGATGAATTTTCGCAGGCGAAAGTATTCTTTCGTCAATCATTTAGCTAAGACCATTGCTGCTGCACGTGCCCTTTTCTTTGCCCAAAGCCGCTACGAATTTTCTTCAGCACAGAATGCGAATGCTTGAATAATCCAAGCCGAGCCTTTTGCAGCGGCGATTGAAACATGAAATTGAGGATTGAAGCGAACTATGCATGAGCGAACGGAAATTCTGATATAATTCTTTAGAAGAAAGGGATTTGACAGAACAATCTATAACGTGGATCAATTGAGTTGATGGATAATAGATAATGGCAGCCAATAGGGAAGAATTGAATACCAAGCAGTGATGTTATACCTAATGGCAAAGTCTGGTGGTATATCGTCATGCTGAAGTGGTATTAACGTCTGAAATTCCAGAGTGTTTGTGCAGGAATAGCTAGGTGCATGTGAGCATACTCGTGACTTCTATGAGTGTCCTCTAATAGCTTGCTTCGTTCAGCGATCGCATGCAACAGTCTTTCGGCTCCAGAAACTGATGAACGCCTCAAAATTTGTTCTGTGAGTTGCTGTCACGAATGATTAGCAAGATTCGAGACCTCGTAGCTCGTCCCTAACTAGTTGATTGTTTGATATAAGGAATACGACAATGACGGAGATATTTCACGTAAGATCAAATAAATGGCGCAATGGGATGCAAACAGAATTTAAGGAAATTTTTTTTTTGAGGAGAAAGGCATCCCAGCGCTATGCAAAATTTTTATTCCTCCAATATATTACTACGATATCACGAGACAGAAAAAAAAGTTGACATGCTCTAACTTTGGATACTCTCATATGCCATATTTTATTGACCTATAAGAAACTCTGATGACTTGCCATATAAATTTTACTAATTCCGAAGCAGCTGCCTGCATCGTTCGTTGAGCGTGCTATATACTTCACCGAAGCAACACAACAAAAAACTTGCCATTGACACCTCACGAACATTCATATGCATGAGCCGTTCTACCATAAGGACAACATAATTTCGAGAAAGTAGCGAGCGGCTAAACAAATTTTGAATGCATGTGGCAGGTAAATAAATAAAAGTATGCAAGAAGTAGTAAATCTAATCCATCTTCATATCGCGCTTCCGGGTCATTATCAGTGCGACAGAATGCAACTTTTCATTTTTAATATTACCACTTGACAGGCATGGCGCCTGCTACATAAATTCACATTATTTCGCTACCTCATAGGATTTTTTCGCTAGCATATTTATTAATGTATATAAAGCTAACTCACTCCTTTTCGCTAATTTCGCTTTCATAGCAATGTAGCTTCTATAGCGGAGGACCTAGAATTATCCTATTTGCCATTCTGACCAAACGGTGCGGGGTTTCATAGATCCAGAAAACTCGAAAGCACATGGACGTTCCTGATCGTCTATGCTCTGCAACATGACCGAGGAACTGGATACTGCGTGCAGCAGGGATCTGTTATTCGATAGCACCTCAATGCGCTTCACCTTACCGTACTGGAATTGAATTCAACAGCCCCTCAGTGCGGAACCATTTTGTCCATCTGTGTTCACGAAAGCGAGAGAACGTTACCTTCTTTTACATCCCGATGCTTCCATAAAGTGCCTTCTCTTATATGTTCACTTTCGCTTTTTTCCTCCAAATTTTGTGTGAAGTGCTATTCTTAGAATTCCTTTTATTTTTTCTGCCGATGTATGGCTTCCCGATGGAATCGCCTCAACAACAAAAAATCACCACAAAGCGCATTACTCTTCAGCGCGCACTGAACATATGTGGAAGTCGCACCATTAGCAGTTTATAATTTATCCTGTTGATGTGCCTATCAGTGAATGAGTTCAATCCACACACCTTTATATGCGGTGTGAATAAGCATGTGTGGTGCATGCACGAATGAATTTACGATGCAAGAGCCGAACATTAGCGAGGAATGGAGCAGATCTCTACAACCACTTTCCTTCCGCAAAAGAACAAAGGTGGAGGGTATTTGAAACCTTCAGTTTGTTAATAACGCAATGAATTTCATATGATTTTAGTCACTATTCTGCCTGATTTCGCATATCTAGACATTCCTGCCATTTTACCTGCCGAAACTTTTTACTTCGCAAATGCACGTGAAGATTTTTCCCATCCATTTATCAGTACACAGACCTCTTAAAAAATGCGCCGATTTGTTAGATGTTATCTGTGGTTGAGCTACTGGTCAGTTTTAGTGCGCTGATGGAGACAAGTATGTACACTTATAACATCATTGTATGCCTTCTCATGAAACGTTAGTTTGCCTACTATAATGTGCTTTTTTGCAACTTATTCCCTTCGAATACAAAACATTTTCACCTTTTCATTGTCGCCATATTATGTCATCAAGCGGAAATGCGCAAGCGCGATGCACTGATCAAATTATGTAGCTCCCAAATCGAAAGCAAACTGCCATGCAATATTGCTTTACGATCGTATTTTAATTGACTGAATGTATCCCTACGTCACCATTGCAGCTTAATTAAGAGACTTCATTTCCGATGAACGCAGAAAAGTTTCTTTTTGAAATATTGCTCCCAAGTGCTTTAAGCTTCCGCATGCTATACTCTTGATACAATTATCAGTTTATATTGATGTGTTCATTTACAAATTCTTCAAAGTCTGCGCATATGAAGAGATTTTCATGTTGATTTGCATGCAAGTGAACGCTATTTGAGCATGTACTTAGGCTGTTGCGGTGACTATAAAAAGTCATCATTACAAGGCTTAATTTCCACATTTTTTCGGAACATTGACATCCTATTCTTGCAAGTACCAGTATCCAACTCCGTAGGAACGAGTATTTCAGCTTCTTTTTGTGTGCGACGTCCTGCAAATTTCCGCACATCATTTTAATTTGTCGCCTCTTTGCTTGGTTTCAATAACCATTTGTTTAATTCATTAGCTTTGAAGCATGTTTATGGTAACAGGTGTTATACCATGTATTCAGAAATGAGTAAGAGGCCAGTACGCCACTGCTTGGCCTAGTGTTAAGCGAGTGACAACATAGCTGACACAGATTGAGCCGTTGTTGATTAAGAAAATCGCATATGATCATATTCATGTAATGCTGAAGAGTACCCAAAATTATAAGGACAAGTTAGTCAATACCTAAAATTCACAGATTTTTGTCAGAATCCGCATATACTTAATCTGCTTTGTTTTTTT
>JAARMF010000607.1:36307-48929 GCA_022844705.1 Toxascaris leonina | reverse complement strand
TATATATATATATATATATATATATATATATATATATATATATATATATATATATATATATAAGCGAAAGTGTTGGAATTTAACGGTTGTAATAGATAAAGTAGACTTGAAAATCGCAATATTAGCCTTACACACAACACTGCGATCGCGCGGCATTCACTTTGCGCCTGCTGATATACCAAAGGCGTTCTTGAAGAGGAAACAAGTATGGCAAATGGTGGCTACCTCAACTCGTACGTGGTGCTTCTTCACTTGTTGCTAAGAGGGTTGACGGCTTTCAACTAGGTTGGATCCTCGAATCTAAAAGTAATCATCAGAACCGATAGGAAATTGTGCGGATTTTGTCCAAAGTATGCCGTTTTGAAAGCAAAAATATTCAAGTGCGTAGAGACCGTATGCAAGCAAAAGATGTATTTGCCCGAATGTCCATGAAATCCCTAATTTAGCATTCGCTCGAAGAGGGCGCAGATGATCCGATTCGTGGTGCTGATCGCGGCTACGGCCGTTCTTTGCCAACTGATGCTCGCCGCCGATGTCAACGAGTAGGTTGAATGTTTAATTTATATTCTTTCTTATTTTCAAGCTGTGGAGAGAGCAGACTAATTTCTACTTCCTCTTTGGTCCATTTTCTCTTTGAAAGATGCGTCGCGATATCATTTCACCTTGATTCACCACTTATTTCAGAACGCTTGAGTCGCATTCCACATGGCTTCTTTGAGTGACTTATTCCGTCCTTTCGCCACTTCATCTCTATTTCTGCACAAAATTGCTTTACCCGATGGATGCTCATAGTCACTTTGTGAGTGTAATACTCTTTCGCAATATTTTATTTCATCGAATAAAAGCGTCCGAAATTTATTTCTCGCACATAATCATATGAGCATGTGCAAGCAACCGGAAATGAACAAAAATTTGTCCTGTCAATTTTTTGGAGTGAATAAATTGGTTATCTCTTATGTGTGGGAACTTCTCAGCAACTTCTCCTACGATTTTTTTTCGATGCGACTATTTCGTTCATGCATTCTGATAAAGGCTCTTCTTTTTTTTATGGAAAGTGGAACTCTCAGTCAATTCTAATTTAGTCTTCACAGTAAAGAGCTCCAGGAAATAGCCAAACATCAGCGTTACCTATTGAATACGGTTCAACAGTAAACCAAGTGAAAACCAAAACGTAAAACTCTGCAATCTTAATAGGAGTCGGGCAAGAATTACCTATTGATTCGCACACCTTTGCGGTTTGCCGAGAGTGTTGTGGCAAGCGAATTTCTGTATGGAATCAAATACGAGGACACTCTCGCATCACAGAAATACTTCCGTTTCCCGACTATATCAGCGCCGCGTTTCCGTCTAGCAGTAATTTCTTTCCCGTCCTCCTGAGCGAATTATCGTTCTCTCTTTTTTCCGAACAGATCACCTCATTTCTTACCATAAAGGTATAAATTTATCACACAAATAAAAAGCCGTCAATTCGTCATTGAAAGTGAAGTCGTTTAGCACCTCTTTTGGCGGAGCGAGAAACTGCTTTTTTGAGATATCCTTAGGCAATAAAGATGGCATAATTAAAAATCCATTCCTAAGTTCTCATTTGCTCAAAACTAAATTTCATGCACACTTATGACGACTTGAAGTTTTAATGGAATTGGTCAAATATCGGTTTGATGATTCACTTCCCCAAGAAACGTTTGAGGGTCACTTCAGTTCATTTTTTACTTGAACTTCATACGTTTTTTGCATTCAGTAGGAAATTTGCCTAAAAAAATGCCATCCTCGTTTCAGTGAAATGTATTTTGGTAGAGACTCAAAACACATTCACTAACATTTCAATTTCATCTCATCTACGGCACAATATGTTAGCAAACTGCGCATTTCGATCCTCCCAGTGATACGCATAATAGGTCGAATTTCAGCTCGCAATTTTTGAATTCTTATCAAGAATCTTATCAAGAATGTCGAAGTGAAGCTTTTCGAGCATAGAATATCATAATAATGGTGATATAAATGCGTTCAACAATTTCATCGGCTGCTTACCGTGCATCTAAAGTTTCAAACCTTCGACCTTATTATCAAAACAGTTGTTTCATGTACTGCTTTAATGAAATGGCCTACGAATGCGCCTTCGAGTATATGCATTCAGAAGTCTTGGTTCATATGTCTGATCATGGTAACAGCTTGAAACCAGATTTTTTAACTTCAATGCAAGAAGCGAAAGGATAAGTGGGGCGCCCATAGAAGCATGCTGTGCAATACAGATTTTGCTTGCGAATTAAAAATAGTGCAATTTAGTCGAATAATTCAGTAATATATGCATAAGTCATATCGTATTCACTGGTCATATCGTACTGTCATATTCGCTCGCTCATATTCACATTTCGCAGTTTGAATGGCCGTCTTTATGAGCCTTTCAAATGTGCTCTTCTGCCTGTATTCCTCCAAGTCATAATTGCTTGATGATTAAATGAGGAAGCCCTTGGGCACTCTAGCATACGCAGTCGCAAATCTTGAAATTTCTTTTGTACTGTGGTTTAAGCATTTCGCGATTCAACTAACAACGAGTCTATAGCGTCTATAGAAACTCGCCGCTGCCTGTGTAAGCATTCCACCGAAGAGATGCGAGATATATCTCAAAG
Source organism: Toxascaris leonina (assembly GCA_022844705.1). Classification (NCBI taxonomy): domain Eukaryota; kingdom Metazoa; phylum Nematoda; class Chromadorea; order Rhabditida; family Ascarididae; genus Toxascaris; species Toxascaris leonina. Next base: position 46,302 of record JAARMF010000607.1, on the reverse strand, counting down.
TAGTCATGCACGTTATTTACCACTGTCATTTCAGCTTTGTTTTGCACTGACACAATGTTCCTTAGAAAGGCTTAAATCTCACAGAAAACCTGTCACAGTAGCCGATGTTTCACTGATCCAAGCATTCATGATAGCTCTGAAAGCTGTGAATTCTAAAGTCATATTCTTGTTGCATACACCACTCAAAGTTTTCTCCCTTCGAAATGTAAGCTCTATAATCGATTAAAATTTGAACAGCAGTCGTTGCAAATCGTTAAATCACCTCATGCTGGCCTGTGTGTTGCTTGCGGCTGCGTTTCCGTAGGTGGCAAGCTTTGGAGCAAATGCTAGAAACTCTACGCATCTTACACCGTAGCCAGTTCACTGCACAGAATCATAAGTTTACATGTATCCACTTTGACCTTTCGAGCAGCACCTAAATATTTTTGCTAGGGATTTTTGAGTGATCATAGTAGTTCATCAAAGGTTTGCTCTTTGGGGTCATTGTTCAGAACTGATCCTGGAACAGTGAAGTGATACTGTTGCGTATGTCATGTCAACATGAATGCGCCTTAAGAAAACGGCTGTTTTTGAAGCCGCTAGGATATTTGAAATGGTCACAAGATTTGATCTTGAGTCAGTGATTTTGCGCTGGTAGCTGCTCACAGTTATTTTGTTTTGGCCAACAACCGAACAGAAATAAATGAAAGACCCTTATATCCGCGCTTGTGCGCTATTTGAAAATGATTTTATGTGCCATCAAATCTGGGTGATTTACCTACTAGAGTCACACGCCTCATAAATGAGAGATCCTTTAGATGATATCTCTATTTAACGCAAATTCGCATTAGCTTTGTCCCATTACTGTGAATTTCGCGTCGGCTTTGTCTTACTTCTACTGAATTTCCTATTAGTATTGTCTCACTGCTATCGAACTTTTCATCAGCACTGTCATAATGCTAGTAAATTTCGCATCAGCATTTTCTCAGCACTAGTGAAGTTCGCATAAGCATTGTCTCACTATTAGGGAATTACGCATGAGCATTGTTTGGGCACTTGTGAATTTCGCATCGATTTTCCTAATGCTTTTGTCCTGTAATGTCATTTCTGCTCACTTTTTTGGTGACGCATGCCCGCGTAATGAGAAGGATGATGTGGTATCGAACACGATTTTTTTGCTGGAAATCTTTGCAAAGTAATGGTCCGCTTTTTCATTACTTACTGCTCTATTCGATGTTTTTTTTTCGTTCAGCTGAGGGCCTCCACTTCCACTCCTTCGATTTCCGACAATTGTGACCTGCGAATAGCATCACATTTTACAACGGTGTGACTTCAAATTTTTAACGAAAAATAAAAGCAGTCATGAATGTATTGAGCTTTTCTGACTAGCGAAGTGGTTGTTGACTTACTATTGCAATCGAAATGCTTCAGTGAGTTTATAAATCCTTTTTTTCAGTCTTCCAAGTTCATGTTGGTTCTATACTTTCCATTTTTTCAGCACTTCAAAACAACAACCAAGTTCCTGAAATGCTCTGTGAATAATCGGCTGAATTACAGCATCTGAATCATTGCTCACCCTTCGATGAAATTGTGCATCATTTGTAATGATCCATTTTGTTTCTTTTATAGCAACACTTTCCTAGATTTCTCATATGGTAAACGTACCTATGTGAACATATGTCAGTCGCAAATTTGTTGATAACAACCTAGGATAAGATTTCTTATATTAAAGCTCACCATGGGAAAACGAATGTTTATTACATGAATTGAAGCAAAATTAAATTGAGGTAATGAGCACCCAATTGCCACCTACAAAATTAATTCTGAAAGTGCCCATTCACGCTCAATATAAACCAAATTTCTGATGCATTTGTCTAGATATTTCTGGCAAATGACTGCATCTTCGTTTTGAAAGATTCCGATTATTGAAGCTCTTATTCGCATTGACAGATCTTTTCTGGGAGCACTACAAAAAAGAAGTGGATTGTTGAAAGATGCTATAAGGGAGCTTTATGGCGACCCATTTATACACTTCGACATTTCACAAATATGGCTATATCTTATGAAAGCACCAAATGATGTCAACCTGCACTATTTTGGTTCAGTTTGCATGCAGTCTAGTTCTTATAAAAAAGGTTTTCCTATGTTTTATTTCGAAACAATTCCGAAGGATGAAATGCTCATTTCTGCCGGAAAATGAGTCAAACAAAATAATACGGATGCAACCTTTTGGCAAGTGCAGGTTTCGAATAATTGTTTGATGTATCGTTTGTCATTGTAAAGCACAAATTTTCGCAAACGTTGTAAACTGTGGTAGAAGGAAATCCTTCCGTTCCCAAAGCATTCCAGTTCAATACTTTTTTCGCTGTATAAAAAACGGTGAATAATTCTTGTGCGATAAATTGCTTTGGAGTTCTGAGAACTCTCCTACTCAAAAAATTATTGTGGTACATTCAATCGATTCGGTTAACTAGCCCGTTGAACTTCTCTGGGTGAAAAGCTGTAGTTATTGCTATTGGAAATTCAGTCTTCCGATGTTCAGCTTGACGCTCAGTTAAGCAAACGCCATTTTCCACTCTCAAGTGTACGGATTTTGTTCTGACAAAGGGTGCTTCTTGAACATAAAGGTTGATTTAACGAGATTCGTTCCAACTTATCCCTTCATTCTATCAAAAGAAACATGGTGGTTCCAAAATAGTCGCATGAAGCGATTTTACGTCAAAATTAAAGACTGCAAAATTTTCATTGTCATTTGTGAAGGAGGTGCGATATTGCAGCACTAATTTTGGGATGAAATTTCCGCATCCCTAACATCGCACAGAAAGTGTTATTAATATAAGCATGTACTGTACTCGTTTGTCTGGTTCGCCGCCGCTTCAGCGTTCTAATTGTGGACTTATGATCTCCTATTTCAAAAAGAGCTTCCCCATGCCTCTTGCGCTCTTTTTCTATGTGATGACTCACCGGTAGCCACCAGTGAGCGGCTACTTACATTTCTGTTGGAAGTGGGGTTAATTGCACCGATATTGCTGCTATGTATACGAATGAATTAGAACATTTGGGAAACAGTTTCTGGTGGAGGGAAGTGTTGCAGCCAAAACTGATGGGTTTCTGCCACTGTAAACGCATACAGCTCAGTGCTTTGTAGATTACATGGAAATAAAGTTCTACGGGATTTTATAGCACTTAATTTTGACGCCTATTAACTGGATAATGAACAATTGGTGGTGAGTACCGTAGCTGCTGGCACAATATGCGATTTTGCATCCTCATCATCTAGGCGAACCAATTCGCCAGCGATCAACAAATGATTATTATGCGAAAAAATAACTTTATTGCTTAATTAACCTGACCGCGAGCACAAATCCACTAACAATTTGTTTTTTTTCCAACTTGAAGGAATAAAAATCAAAAACCGATCGGAAAGAACGCATGCACATTTCTTTCGATCTGCCAATACACATAATTTCTTTCGAATTTGAACGAACAACTTGGAATCTGGTGTGCGGCGCGAATTGTGCATTATATCCGCGAAACTCCGTAACTCACATTTAAGCCGTTCCTGAGTTGAAAGTGCCAACACACTCGTACACGCATACAAACACACGCACCCACGCGGAAATACACACTCACATACACACGCGCATACGCAAACGCGTACACGCACAGAAGCGCATACACACCGACAGACACAGACATGCGCACACATACGACACACACCCACGCGCACATACACGCACGCATGCATGCACGCACAGCCTTACAAAGAGGACGCTTCCATAACGCACCTATGTAGGCGAATTTAGATGTTTGACGCGTTCTGCAATGAGTTAAGGAAAGGTGGGCGAAATAAACCCCTCGAAATTCTCTGTGATGTCATGGAGGGAAAACGCCGGTGAGAGCGGCCACGCAAACTTGAGGCAGGGCAGTTCACGAGGACAAACAGAAAACTTCTTACATAGCATGTATTGCGTTACCACGAAGAAATACTCACTACTTCTGCTTTCATAGGACGTCGATCGCGTTCTCTCAGCTTCATTCAACATCTTCGCGAATCTCTTAGCCTCAGAAAATTTTTATTTCCTAGGTCCCTATCTTAAATTATGATCTCTGCATTATATACCTCACAGGTACGAGCGCCCTACTCCACACAAGATCGAGAAATCTGCATCTAGAACTTTCAGCGATCGATTTTACATAACGAGGGAGATCCTTGACAAAGTGAGACAAAAAATTCAAAATCGCTGAACAGGCATTGAAAAGCCTAAATCTTCAACGATTGCGTAACGCTTAACCGTGAAGGTCAAAAGTCAGGCGGTCGATAAAGGCTGGAGGTTGAAGAGTGAGTGCTCAATATGCATGAACAACGAGTGGCAAGATTTGGGAAGGAATCTTGATTAGCATATGTAATTAAAATGACCAAGCTTTTAGTATTCCTCCTCTGCCTTGACTCATTTGACTTCGAAAAAGGTTACCAACGAGTTGTTTTCTATCCTTTAACATACAACGCGACAGAGACCTATGCTATTGTGATGCTTTTTGAAAAGGCAGGCTGGAACTTAACCTCGAACTTGAAGTTTACGAGGGGAACTCGAACCCACGACAGTGTATGAAATTACGAATTTAGAGTTGTTGCTAATAACCGATCGATCGAAAATAAAAATTTATGACGAAACTGAAGATCAAAATATGTTGGGCATCGTTTCCGTGGTACAAGCATTATCCGCTTGAGAATACTTCAAATTTATATCTTCTTAGATGCTAACAAGTATGATGGATGCTAGTGACTGCATATTTCAATCTTCGGCTTGCGAGAAAACAACATGCAAATTACTATTAAAACAACGTGTGTAAATAAAATAGGCGGTGGAGTGAAGCAATAACTTTTCACTTGATGGTTCACCTGGATCTCACTTGGATGGTACCAAAAATGGAGCCATTAAAATGCTCCTCATGGTGCATTCTCGCTATTCTCCGAATATTTTTGATGAGTGCTACGCATTGACCCGCCACGTTAGCTTCTATTAAGCAGTGTTGTGATCTTTGCGTTTTCAACGACTAATGAAACAATTCTCCGAATTCCACTACAAGTACGCTTGACAATTATCGACCTAACTTTCATCGCCTTCCATTAGATGGCCGACCTTTCATTTTAATATAAACTAAGCGCGTCTGATTCAAAAATTCATATCATGACTACTAAATACATCAAGATGCACGATTAATCGCACAATTTCCATCATAAATCATTTTGACGGAAATGCTCGAGTTCAAAAATGGAATGTTACATGACTGTCCAAAAGAACATGCTCGTGGAAATTCTTATTTGTTTCACTGAATATTGCCGAAATTCCAAAAAATATTAGAATGCGCATAATGCTTCCACTTTCACTGGCACATGAAACCATACAGGATATAGCTATATTAAACTGCTTATGCATCAAAACGGATGTTAGCTGTAGTAAGAGATGCGCAGCTACACAAGTGCCGAGCAAACTGAACAAAGGAAAACAATTTCCCACTTAGTCGTAAAATATTTCAGCCAGTCGTTTCAAATTTATATCGGCATACATCCGAAGGATCCGAGATTAATACATCTCAGTGTAGTATGTCGGTATTCTTTTCGAGGTGACAGCTAAAGCAGATTGATGGCACCAAAGATCAAGGCGTGCAAAGCGGTATTTGATGTTTATTTAAGTTTCAGGCAACAGAATTACTTCGACGTTTACCCCGACGGTGGAATCATCGATAGCACTGAGTAAGGCATTTGTTTAAAAACACATCTATAAAAAGCTTCTACTAACATACAACTAGCATAAAAATTGAGTGAAAATAACAGCAATTTATTTCATGCATTTGGACACCATAGCTCAATTTTGGGAGGGAATCCCAAAACATTGAAACGATCATTTTACCACTTGAGGATCCTGCAAAAAGACCGGAAAGGCTCGTGGCAAGTTTTAGTAAAAAGGAAGGATTTTTAGGTTCATGAAAAGAGCACCAATGGATAGAAGCTCCATGGTCAGGTATGATGTCTTTAATTTTTGCTCTTGCAAGCGGTTGTAACTATGCTATAACAATTTTTCCCACCTAGCTCATCCATTCATCATACTGACTTCTGCTCAGCAAAATAATCACCATTCCAATGCACAGACTGGAACAGTTGATCATTTTCTTAAAAACCGAAGAGTACTTGCATTTTCTCTCATTGATCTATTCGCACAATTATCTGCTACTAGCCGGCATCCCTTCATCACAGTCTGTAGCTTTGTGACATGTCCGTTGAATTTTGAAATTCAGATGTGAAAACCAAAAAATTCGGAATGCTTTGTTGCGGACGTTGAATCTGTTTGAAAGAGATCGTTCAATTTCGATTGATTCAACAATAAATATTGTCGGATTAAGGCGACTTTGGAGAGGGCTTCATCAATTTTTTTTGTTGAAGCCTTATCATTCGACCAATGACATCTAGCGACCGAACATATTGGAGTTTTGTGCTTCGCTCTGGGGAAGAGGCATAACTTAAGCGTTAATTACTGCGGAACATCGGATCCTCTAATTTTTTTGCCTCAGTTCCAGAAATTGAAGCATTTTAAGCTCACCTATGCAACCTCGCCTACAGTTACAGACTCTATAAAGTTATGTAGAGTCCGAGCCAGTGTTGCCACCATCATATTTGGTGACGTGTGTGCGAAAGAAGACGTCACAGAAATCGCCAGTTAAAGTCCGTAGCCGAATAAATTTAATTCCGTGATTTAGGTCGGAAATTTCAAAATGTTGGGCATCTTTGCGATCTTCGGTCACTATAGGTTGGCAGCGGTCGGGTGGCCGAACTTCAACTAAATCCCAATAATGTTAGCCAGCTCTTACTAAAGTGACTACCGTATTCGCTCAAAAGCATAAATGGCTCTTCTAAAATGTTGGGTGAATGCAAATGGAGCATCAAATGACTGAGATATAAATGTTATTGCTTGTTTACTGCTGAAGTGGCTTTACGGTCATCCAAAAATTGAAAAAAAAAACCTAAGCTTTTCAGCGGGCATGATGATTACAGTCTCGATGAGAGGTAAATATCGTTTCTAGCACTTGAGATCTTCCGTCGTAGTGAAGTTTAGAGAGCAGCATAAAATCCTGCCTACCACAGGCGGTAAAATGGTTCAAAACATCGGAAATGCACATTTTGAAGGTGTGCTTAAAGCCCATTTGTTCACGCAGGCAAGTGTATCACTCTTTTACGACTATACAGGTAAAAAATCGCCTAGTCGCATTGTAAATCGCATTGCAAAAATCGCATTGTATGAGTAATTCTGATAGGTGTTAAACGGTAGCAAAAATCGAAGTATATATGGAATTCATCCAAGAATATGAAACGCGAAATGAAAGCACTGCGTTTTTAGTAGTTGGCTGTTTTTCATTTTATTAATGGCTCTGCTGGAATGCTCATTAAATAATGGCGTGTTGATTGCTTGTTGATGTGAGCATCGTGTGGAATTGGCCAAAAGATGATGCAAATGGATGATGAGATGAATAAAAGAACGAGAATGGAGGTGGAAAATGGAAGCATCGCCTGTGCACTGTGAACAGAGAAAATATGAATAACCACAATCCTCAAAGAATATGAGATACTCGAAGAAGCACAGCAGAGGAGAAGATGTGTATAGAAAATAGTTAATTTTAAGCCATAATATGCAGGGAACACTCCCTGTTCCTAGAACTCACCAAAGCTTGCGGTATCAATGAACCACAGGGGATTGGCTGAAAGTAGTTCGAATGAATCTACCTCCGACCTTCAACAAAACCCTGGAAGTCAAGGTCTATTTTTCAAACTTCACACAGCAATTTAAAGCTATTGAGTAATATTATTACATGTGCAGCTCAAGGACAAAAGAGACACTGAGTAACGTGTTCTGAGAGATCTATTTCCCATCTCTTCAAGTGTGACGAGGTAGTGAAGAGTGCTGAACATTATAACAAACTTTGCCATGCAAACTATCACCATAAGAGGTACTAATTAAAACAACTGAAGAAAATACAATACGCCTTCAACCCGTAGCGGCATATCTTGACTTCGCAAATTAAAAAGTCCTGTGGACTGGGTGTACCGAACAAAATGTTTAACAAATGTACCGTCTTTCTACAACAAAGTGCAAGATCTCATGGTTCTTTTCCTTGCAAAAGTAGCAGGAAGTGCTCTCAACTTTATTGCAACCTCACCATTGGTCTCATAACCATTTTAATTTGGAAAGGCGCTTCTAAACCTTGAAACGAATCTAACTCGTTCTCTCTTGTCGTAATCCACCAAAAAATCAGGACAAACTTCAAGCTCACTTAAGCGTGCAAATGAGAATTTAAGAACCCAAGAACTTTTACCACGCACCCAAAGGAAAGGAAAACGAAGGCTTCCGATTTCAGGTGCACTTCTCTTCGGTGTCCTTTGATTGCGGGCATTTCTCTGAAAATCTTGAAATTTACAGATTTCTCTTGCCAGCTGGACAATTTGGGAGGTAAGTTGGCTTGCCGATCCACGATTGAGGCATCTAATTTCCAGTATGATTAGGTACTGCTGCAAAAATATCAAATGAGTTACATGAGGTTTTGATGCGATAATACCGACAGAAATAGTAACGGGCAACCTTTAATAGCTAAATTGGCAAACAATGCTTTTTGTTCAGATTCGGTAAACGTGTACCGATGGACAGAAGTTCGATGGTCAGGTTGGTGGCTTTTTCGTTTTGTTTTGTATCTTTATTGTAAATATTCAAAACGTTCCTGATTCGTTTTCAACCTCGCTAATCTAAATCTCATAACATTGAATCGTCTGGTCAGGATCAGTGATGGGCAAATGACACAGCTGACTCCGAATTTTCAGTCTTTCATGCATTTTACACTTGAGTCAGTTGCTGACTCCGGCGTTGAATCCACGAGTAAACTCGCTGCTCTAGAACTGAACGGAGTTAAGAGCCGGTTATTCTCTTCTAACACTCCAAGTCATGCTTCTTGAGTGTTTTGATCCCTGACTTTTTTTCACGATAACAAAAGTAACAGCTCTGGCAAAAAATATATGTATGGGTGCGGCTGCTGCTGCCCTGGACTCAAAGTCTCGGAAGTTGCAAGCGCATACTCGAAAATTAAAATAGCTTCCCAGTCGAAGGACCAATACCGTCGGGTGGCCTCATTCACTTCTTGGCTTAACTACCGAATCGGGTCAAGCAGATCATAGCAGCACTGTCACCAATACCGATTAATATCGTTTTATATTAGCGATGATAGTTACTGTGGCCATCACTATTAGCTTCAATTGAGAGACTAATACGTACGCTGCACTAAACACTGCTACTACTATCTGCAACGTACCTATCAATTGGAAGTCTGATCATTCCTATTACCAACAGCAGTGACTAATGGTGCCGGCAATAGCAGCAATGCCTAGTAAATGGTGATGGTACTACCTGCTCGTGGAAATGCAAAATAGTACATATCTAAATAAATCCCAGTGAATAGCCGTAAACTACTAAAGTGCCTGCTAAAATGCTTATGATATAAAAATACCGGCAACAGAAAAGTCATAAGCAGTGCTTAACACCAAGTGCTTAGCACGTGCTCAAAACAACCTAAAGACACTCCTGCTTCCTCCAGAAGCTGGCCAAGTGATTTTCACTTGCAAAAAGTTTACTGCTGTTCCTATCTAATCAACCTGGAAATGTTTGGAGAACGCCGACACAAGACGCGGAGCCGGGTCCCTCAGCTTCTTGATTGCTCACTTTCTGGGACTTTTCGATACATATTAGTAATGCCATTGTATCACATTTCCAGTATAACACCGTACTTGTATTTCTGCCTAAAATGATATAATACTGTACTTCTGTCATTTTCCAAATAACTATTGTACTCCACCAATAACGTACCTCCGGTCTCGGAATTGGTACAACACTAGATATTCTGGCCGCAAAAGTACAATACTAATACTGTAATTTTTAGACCATGGGTTTTCTTTATATATATGTATATATATATAT
>JAARMF010000607.1:5165-20412 GCA_022844705.1 Toxascaris leonina | reverse complement strand
ATATATATATATATATATATGTATATATATATATATAAAGAAAACCCATGGTCTAAAAATTACAGTATTAGTATTGTACTTTTGCGGCCAGAATATCTAGTGTTGTACCAATTCCGAGACCGAAGGTACGTTATTGGTAGAGTACAATAGTTATTTGGAAAATGACAGAAGTACAGTATTATATCATTTTAGGCAGAAATACAAGTACGGTGTTATACTGGAAATGTAGTACAATGGCATCGCTGCTTATTGCGACATTTTACAAAGAGAAGAAAAAACCAAAATGCCCTTTCGACGAAGAAATACCAGAAAAACAGTGTGACGTGCTTCTGCTATGACCATAGAAGCCGGAGAAGCTGAGCGCACCCATTATGAACAGCGAACCGAACTATAGTCACCCGCGCCGAGAATACTTAGCAGTACTCTTATCGGCTGTGTGCTGAGGATGTTAAATAAGATGAAAGAATGCGAGTGTAATATACGTGCGCATATTTCGAATGGATAAGCGAAAAGTTTTTTCAACACCTCGAATCATTATGGCAAAAGACGTTAAAAAAGAAGAAAAGTAAAAGATCGTGTGCCCGGAGAACAATGAAGTCGGTAAATAAAGGAAAAAAATTAGCATTGTGAATTGAGATGCGATCAGAAAGGAGCGTGTTGGAAACGTTTCGGCGTAGAGAACAAAGGCAAAGGTTGCACTGAAACATGAATGTTCCTGTTTACTTTGGCACGATAAATCATTTATTAAGGAAAGGGGAGAAGATGAGGTGGAATTCGTGCAGCGAGGTAGCAGTTTGAAATCTGAGCGGTGTTTTCTTTACTACTTCATTCTACGTCGATAAACAGTGTACTGTACCGGAGCCCACAACCCAGGCCACAAATTTGTGCGCTGGCCCAAAATCAAAACCACCCTTATCTCACTCGGCACCTTCAAAACAAGGTACTGCTAGTGGCGCCATTTGTTTGAAAGATAGCTCGAGGAGCAATGTAACAAACGATTGGAACTTTGATGTTTATTTATACTTAAAGTTTGCATTTGGCGCCCTTAAACAATGCAAAAATGCGAAGGTCGCAAAAGGACAACGTGAAGATCGATGAGAAAACAAAACAAAACGACAATCATCATTTTAAATGCGTTGTTGCAACAGTTATGCATCCAGAACATAACTTTCTATAAAATACAACTCATTTATGGGGAAAAGCAACAACAAATAAACAAAACAACATAAACAAGAAAATGTGGCAGAAACACGTAATGATTTGGTAGTATCAAGCACTTTAGGAGAACGTTGTATTACTGTTTATGAGTAGTAAAATAAGTAAGCATCAATTTCTGAATTATCGCTGGCGAAATCCACCGTCAGTCAACATTCGTTCATTAATGATTTGTAGGCGAATTGAGGTGTTTCATAACTTAGAGTTCGGCAGGGTCATGCTTTTGCAATTGCTCTCCGTAATCGGTCGCCTGCGATCCGACGAACGTATCATAATGCGCCAGAATCTCCTCCATCGAAAGTTTCCCGTCCTTAAGCACCATTCTCTTTCTATTAAGTAATTCATAGCATCATACATATAGACGTTTCTTAGCGATCCTTAATTTCATGGTCTTCCAAGAAACTGCAGGACTGGAAATGTATGTAATCGCAGCATTACAAGAAGGCAGATAGTTATTGATTTCAAATGAACGAGCTTTCATATTTGAGAAGTATTTCTCTTCAAAAACTCGGTTTGCATACTTCTGATATTCGTTGATGCCACAGACGTTAACGAGAAAACGCGTGACTGCAACTTTCTGTCTCAAGAATGCTGAAACGTGGGAAAAAGTCCACCAACGACAATCACTTGAAGCATATTGTTTGTGAAACCGGACGGCTATTTAAAGTTTATATATTAGTCTTTTTCGCATATTATAATGATTAAGTTGCCAAATAGGGAGCGCAGAACGAAGTTGAAACAGATTGAAAATTCTCTTTTCCTTCTTTCGAAAAGAACACTCCTCCGCAAATGAAAATCTACCTTATCGTCGTCTGCGATACCAATGAGATGCTTTGCTTCAGCGTCCGCATGATCGAATCCAATAGGCATAATCCAATCCCTCATTTCATCCTGAAATTGACCACATACCAGTTTCTATCGCATTTGCTACCTGTTCTGATGTTATACACAATATCGCTTAATGGCCACGTCACTAAAAACATTTCTCTCATCGTAACGTGATATCCAAAACTTCCCACTCAGTAAGTAGCTTCGGTAAAAGCAATCTGACTCGAACTGCCCTTGAACTCTGACAATAATTCTGTTAAACGTTAGCATCATGCCCTAACTGGAATCTGGGACAATGCATTCACTGTTAGAACGTGTAATGACTTTTGTATAACTGGCTACAAGTCCCACTGCATGTTTAACGGCACTTAGAAGCAATCATTCGTAAATTTTTCTCATTAAAGCACTACATCTCTCAAAACGCATTTTTAAACTAGAGCTCACATGCGGCACTCTACCTGTCACACAGCACTTGAACACAAAAACCAGTCAGTGGACGATGGGTCATATCGCATTATATAAAAGGTTTATATGAAAGGTAAGCTGCCGGAAATACATATTATACATGCCTGGTAACTTATAACACGAAGAAACACACCTGATTAAGTTTGCCATCACCGTCCTTATCACGATGATCTTTGAACATTTCACGCTCGCTGGCCACCCAGTCAGGTTCCTTTCCGTTCAGCTCCGGATAGTCCTCTGGTCGGTACATATCGCCTTCAAGGTTATTTTTGCATTCATTACCAATACTATTTTTCATACCTATACAGCTAGCATACTAGTCATCCTAATAATCGCACTCTAAAGAACTCAACTTACCGATGTATTCCTCCAGATCGACGAAACCATCCTTATTCTTGTCGATATCCTCAACTGTTTCCTAAAAGCATCAAATTTAAGCGACGCAACAACAAAATTACTGACTTCAATTTTTTGGGTCATCGGGAAGAAGAAGAAAAAAGTCTATTTACGTAAACGAAATAATCAAAAATGAAGATCTGCAATACGGTCGTTTCTATCAGTTGTCTGCTGTAGACCGCAATCACTTGAAATTGAGCAGCTACAACAAATAATTTCAAGAACCATCGTAAACACTTTCGCTTAATGAATACGGTAACTAGATGTAACTTCAAAAGAAACCAACACCATCACAATGATCACTGTGACCTCAAATTAGTGACCACTGTTTCTTTAGAAAATGTCAGCTACTACACAAAAAACAGACACTTTGTACGACAATCTTTGCGTACCATAAAAAGTCTGCGAAACAAGATGGTTCTGAAGCTAAAATAGCTTGAGTCGATAAGACGGGAACAACTACGGTCATACTGCAGGCAACAATTCTTTATAGCCACCCACCGGCCTTTAAAAAGCACGAAATCTTGGTCAACAGCGAAATATTCTGAAAATTATTTCTAAAAGTCTCCTAAGTAGTACATATACGAATTTCTGGATGTCTTCCAAACAATAATTCGACTACGTCAACAAAATCGCTCATCTTTTTTGCAACCGACCACTTTTAAGACGGTAATAAAATTCAGCGAATATAAAAACAGCAATATCGACCAATGGCAATGAAGGAATTAAATTTCAAAACAACGCAGCTATATCATAAATGTCGCTCTGTCGGCATCGTTCAGTTTTTTATAACTTTCCCTGTTTGAGCAATGAGAAACACATGGATAGAAGTTTTGATGCACGACCAAAAGCTCCAGTTACACTTCAAAACGACGGCAGATAAGTTTTAGAGAGTGTTGTTGTTCAAAAACGATTATTGCTAAACGTGCGTTTACCGTTTATAAGAGCACCGTTAAGAATCAGGCACAATATAAACGGAAAACATAACTCTGAATCAAGCAAGTGCTGGGTGCTGTTGTATTGCTGCTGTAATATTCAAATCTTGAAGAATACGCAAAGCATACCGCAACGACGATATCACGCATGTGGTCGCAGTCTTCTGGATGCATGAAACAACCATATTCCGTACGGTCAAGAACACCATTGGAGTCGTAATCAGCCACCTTCCATCGTCGCTCATCGCGGCTAACCATTTTGGCATACTCAGGCGATAATTCCTGTCCCTCGCCGTCCGGTGAACCATATACCATTTCACTAAAAATGAACCTGTTCCTCCCTTCTGAACTGAATCATAGTCTTATTGTTCACTTGGCGCAATCGCCGCTTTTAATGGATGAAACAAAAATGGACAAAGCTCTAATCCTGAAACATGGGAAAGGCAGAAATTCCCCTCCTCTCTTGAAAGAAGAACGCACTAAAATGAGAATCCTTTCTACCTACAAATATGGGAGAAGTTCGCGCATACTATAAAACTAATTGGAAGCATCATAGAAATGGCCAGAATTGTCGCTGCTTCGCTAAAACAACGGTGATGTCTAACGTGAATACTTGCGGCTCTACTTAATAAGCGCGCTGCCTCAGAACGTATTACGTGAAGCATACATATATAAACGAATGCCGCATTGGTAAGACCACAAGTGGAGAGATGCGCCAGGTAAGTTGATGCCATGTGCAATTTTTGGGAACTTGCCACCATAATTATTAAATAACATCCTGAGAAACGATGTTTCGATTTGCCGATAATTGCTCGACAATTCGTTTTATATCAAAGTGCTGCTGTATGCATTCTTAAAGCTTGAAAAATTTTTTTGCTTGAAAAAATGACTTCCACAATCATAAATAAATGTACACATAACAAATGACAACACTGGTATGCGAATTCCGCGGCGTCTTCAAATTTCACAACTCTTCAAGCAGCTTTTGAGGAATGCTTTTAAATGTACATTGCACCCTTTCAACTTCACCAGCCTGAGCACAATGATCCTAAGCTGAAATCAAAAGACACCTAAAATTATAATCACGCGCATGCGCGGGCACAAGGCGACATTTTAATTTGCGAAACAGAGCGCTCGAAATTCCCCACCGATAATCTTTCCATTCAAGTTTGCCATCCTTGATTTTTTCCTCGTTGTAATTCTTCCAGGTCCTGTCGACATCGTTGTTAACATATCGTTTCTGCATAAATTTGATATGCTCCCTCAGTTCATCCTCTTGCACAAATCCATCTCCATCACTGTCCATTTTAGGCACAAGTTTTCTGTAATGATACATCAATACTTGGATTATGCTGTTTCACTTGTTGAAAAAACTGATTTTCAATTTACTGCAAAAGATTTTGAAAAAAATCTCTTAACAACTATATCACCCTATGCGAGGAGGTAAGGGAATTTTATTTTCTTTTCATTTAATAGGTTGAAACAAGGTCGATCATCAAAGTATGTTCACTTCACGACGTCTATGAAATAAAACCCTCTTTAATATATTGCAGAAAGGTACTAACTGCTATAAAAAACGTCAGCAACAAAAATCAAAGTTGGGATCCAGATACTCCCGAAAATTATTCTGTTGAGAACCTTCAAACATTGTAACCGAATGGTGCCCGTTACAGTCGTTCTGAGACGACAATTCTTCAAAAAGCGCATACTTTTATAACCAGCGATTAATGTCTTTAAAGATAATTTGGTCTCTTCAGAAGATCAAGTTTTCTTCTAGGAATTTTTTAACAAGCAGCTGCGCAACTCTATCTGGAAAACGCGTTGTGCTTAAAAATCAACAAAATTTTTTGGCGTGAAGCGTTTTCGCAACGGCAAATTTAAGTTCGCTCCATTACATCTACGCCTGATGCAGAATATTAATGCTGATGTTGGCCTATTAGTCAGAATAATCAAATCTGTTAGTCAGTTCACTGCGAATAATGGAGATAGGTCGCTACTGTATGGCATGATAGCGAATAGCTGCTGCTAGGCATAATGTATACGTATAGGAATCCATCGTGAAGTGAAACAAAGATTACTGCCGAATGTCTTACTCAGGAACTTTGGCGAATACTAAAAAGAAGGCTTCTTTCCCAAACACTGTTGACAAGTCGTACTGCAGTTAACTGCATGATTTCATAGGTTCATTTTTGATAAAACAGTTAAACTCACGCGAGTCTCTCTTTACTTTTCTCCGGCGTCAAATCATCATATTCGGCAGCAGTGTCCTTTCCCAAAAATGCTTCATGATCATACTTGCTGTCATGCTCGCCACCCTTAAATGATGAGAAATCCATTACCGCTTTCCGTGATATGTCTGGAACTTTGGAAATATGTTTGGAACTCAGTTGCGCTTTCCGAAATCTGTTTTCTTGTTTTTCACCTTTTCTCAATTTTTCACTTGGAGATGTTCAAACACTTTTATATCTGTTGAACACTTTTTTTTTACAATGAGCTGCTGCACTTGCAATTTCAGTACACTTACTGTCACTGGTTTTAAGGACAACATTTACGCAGCTAACAATGATTTATAAATTACCTATGACAACAAAGTCAGTCTTCATAAAAGCACAGAATATAACCAGGAATGCACCTACAGTGATGCTTCAACGCCTCTCGATATACTGTTCGCGAGTGTTTCTTCAAGTCTTCCTCCTAGATGAATCCCCCACTGGAGAAATTTGTGGAAAATTAATCCCGTCGAACATTTCAGTGGACAATGCTGCATCACCCTTGATGCGACACATTCTTTAGACTGCTGCACAATTTTATGCTTTACGGTACCATATTGAGAGTGATTAAATCGATCTGACATTGCTTAGTCAAGATCAAGCTGATAACGACTGTTGTAGGATATAAAAGACGCAGGTCTGATTCTTCTGTTTATTTTCCCCAGTGTCTGCGTCATAAAATGAGCAGCATATTCCTCAAGTCTCTTAAAATTCAAGGAAAGAAAATTTCGACAAATGTCAAACAGCTGCCAACACGAAGTAAAATGAAGTCACATCATTTTTTGAGAATTTTTTTCTGGATTTGACGAGAACAACAACCTTATTATGATCCTTATCGCTAAGCGGATCACCATGTTCGGCAAGCGCTAATGCAGATAGCGTGGCGAGCACAAGCACCGTACGCATTTTCAATAAGGCACCAAGTGAGCGCTCTGAAATATTCTCACTTTAGAAGGCGTATTTCCCACACAGGAAAAATATGAATTCCGTGCTCCACTTAACATTCACGCACTTCGTCAACATCAACTGAATGGAATAATCAATGAAAGCATAATATAGCACAAAAAGCAGCCCAATATGTGTGTTAAATCAGTGCACTTCGAAAAGTGGTATTCCAATAACAGTTGTTTCAACCTTCATTTTTACTTTCCTTCTCGTCGGAAGGAACAGTTGTTGCCCCAAAAAGAGATGCAACGCCCCATGTACCACAACCTCCACTTAGCAGCACACCGATTATTTTTCAGCACCTTCCAGAAGAATGCACGGGAACGGGGCGAACTGCTTCATTTTGAGAATCAGATTCTTGCTCGCGGCGAACGCAACCGAGATCAAGCTTCTTTCACCCATCCCAAGGATGACGACTTACCAGTAAGAACGCAGTAGATCCGATTCAAGAGCCTTCCCCCGTGCTCGTACACGGTTCAATGTTTGCTCGGCCGATTTTTCCCCCCTAAGGCAGGGTTACGGTGATGCCGAAGTCTCCTACGTGTACAGCAGTTCTAATATATGCTCCGCTTCAAATCACTCAGCAAAGTGGGATATCAAATATATACGAACGAGGAAGCGTAATTAGGTAAAGGAATTAGTGATGACAGCGAGATCTGTCATGTTCGGGTGAAGAGGAAGAAGTCTCTGAATGTTGCGCCACCTTGCAGAAATTTCGAGGATTAGAACCAGACGAATCCTTTTCGCATGGTTTGTTGCTCTAGAATGCGTTCCAAAACAAACACGACATCGAAGAGGCATGTAAAAAAGTGGCAGGAAGTGTATGAGTGTCCGAGTTGAACAAGTTTTCAATCGAACGATGTGTCACGAATTCCTAAGCGTCGCTTCTGGTTGCTAAGATCAGAAAACGATACGCAGATGTGTAGAAGTAGCGCAAAAAGAACCACACATCGCGTTTAATACTACGAGTCGAAAAGTACTTCCAACTTATCCAACGAATACATGTACTCCCAACGACACCCCAGTCAAAGTACTCCTGTTCGAAGAACAGTACTGGAGAAAAAGCTCAGCTTTTACTATCCACATAATCGAACCTGTCTAACCCATACGTTTTAATTTGGTATGCTGTACGTACAGACCCAAATTATTCTTCTACTTCACCTATTAAACCCGAAGACAGTTTCCCAAATGCACACACTGCGCAGAAATGATGCTGGATTCAAGTCATTTGGTCCAGTGTACCAAGTTTCCATATGGGGGTATAACCGCAAAACATAAGAGAGTTAGCATAGTTTTTTCTCAGCAGAACAGGTAGCCAACAGCATAGTTCCAATTATTAAGAACCAGCGAACCTGCCAAAGTGCTTCTAGGCAGCCATCATTTTCGAGAATGTAAAGCAACTGGTGATATATTATTATTAAGGGAAAGAAGTATCCTCGTGCTAAACATAAGTCGCCATGTGCGGGACTAATTCAGTCCGAAGTTCCCGACTTCGAAACGATATATTTAACGGGCGAGATAAGTTCAAGGTTACTCATCGTCTCGAGGAAGTGCATCTATACAGGGAAGGAAAGAGCACTCGCGAAAATTGTGTTCCAATATGCCTTACCTTGACGAACAACTGAAACGCACACACATGCATCGGCCAGTGGTGCTGTTAAACACGCGAATAGTGAGTTGAGTGACTAACTCATTTGCGACACTTATAAAACGAGCAGCAAATTTTACGAGTATTAACGAAATTTGGGCGACTCTGGCTTGCTCTAATAAAGGCATCTCGAATGGAGGCAGACGTGCGCGTACTTTCGAATGACCCTCATCGAAGAGAACGACGATCCTCCACAAAAATCTGCAGGACAGAAACGTTGGGAAAACTGGGCGACTTTTATACAGTGATTGATGATTTGATATGATATGGTTTGTCAAGCCAAGGTCTGTACATATCTTTCGTTTGTTAAATTGTCTTCGAATTGCAGTACTTTGTAAATGAAGTCTCGAAAAAGCTGCCAGGGGTTACAGTTTAAGCAAAATGGCTGTCCTTCAGAGAGGCTTATGCGCCTTAATGTTGTGGAATAGTCTTCAAAGTGTAACATCACGTAACCAATGTTATAAGCTACACATTCAAAGAACAAGTCTCATGTACTTCCAGTGAATTACATTGTACCGAGACGAGCGATGCTTTAAGTTACACCAAACTGCGATTATAATTTCAGCAGGTTCATATCTAATAGAATATTCTTTTTTTTTCACCGCCACTTCAAATATTTTCCGCTACAGTCCACTTTCTTAGGTTAAAAAAAAAAAACGTCTGCACACAGTTGTATGGCTGAGTTTGCGCTCCTACTTTACAATACCGGAACGGCTTTGCGTTAGCTATGATTCGCTGATGGAAACTTTATTATGTGTTCCCATACAAATTTGTCGTGTGGATTCTCAAATATCTCCATTGACAATGGTGATGGACTGTAGTTAACAAGTTAAACTTCTAATCCGCGTTATTGAAAGCGCCAGTTCTGGAACGGTGCGATCGAAACGATGCGCATCATAAATGAACGTCAGTGCAGGAAAGTAGCGTACGCTTAAAAACCGATGAAAAACGACAGAAAACGCGACAAAGAAAAGGGCGAACGCAACCAGGACAAAAGTTGTGGAGCACTCGATTAGGGGTGCATGAAAGCAGAACGTATCGTGGGTCCCAGCGATTTCCACAACATCGCACCGGAGCCGTCTAACTATTGCACTGTCGAACTGCATGGGGTGCGTCGCCGGGAGGCCACAACGGACGCGAGCAAGGCGTGTACGGGAGCGGAAGAGCCGTTGAGCTGCGCTGCGTCTAATGCCACGTGTACGAACTCGTAAACGCGTTCGGCCCGGCCGCAAACATTCCACCCCGCCCCATGTCTAAGATTCAAGACTCGCTCCAGTCTCGGAGCGAGTTGCGCCCCTCGAGCAACATTTCATATACAGTTCAAAGCTGTCAATTCCAACTTCCGGAGGAAAGTGCCTGAATGTGATTGAGCAGCCTTATTATTAAACGAAGACGTCAGCCGCTACGCGCAACTCGATTTGCATGAAATAAAAACTTCATAGAGTTCTAATCTTGCTTTACCCAGCATTCATATACGGGGAGTTCTCGACTACATTCATTGTGAAAGGGCGAGGCTATAGCTGGAGGAAGCACGCTGACTTGACTGCGGTGGCGCTCTTCTGCGCGAACTAAAAGTGGCTGCGGAGCGCCAACGCCGTACTTTTTCAGCAATTCTCTTGTCATGTTTGAGTGCGCCTGATCACTTGCTGTCGTGCCTCCGTGGAAGCCAGTTTTTCACTTTTACCTAACCTTACTAAAGTGAGCTTGAACTGTTTCCCGGGCCGAGAACCTTCAAATGTTGCAATTCGTCCCTTCCCTTTGTTGGCATGCGCACCAGTTCTAGCTCATCAATAAGTGATCAACCACTAACAATGACGTGCAGAGCAACGCGTCATCTTCCATAAAATAAGCATCCGTTTCCTGCCGATTTCATTGGTGCAAGTTGATGAAGCCGTTTTTATCTTCACAGTGTTGCTGCTCCTGCGTATTGAATCCCGAGATACTTACCGTCCTTTCGCAAGGATACTTTTCGGACGTTTTGCTTTCTTCCTCTTTGCTGCTTCTCCCACCATCTGTTCAGCTACCTGCCGTAGTCTTCATACTCGCATAAGTCAAATATTTTTCTTCGCCTCTGGGCGCTAAAGTAAATTAAGTAACGCGGCTGCAAAAATGCGCTTCCATCACGTTTTCCTCCTTTCGCGGAGCTGCAAAATTTCTGAAAAAAGCATTATTGCGACGCCTTTCTATGCGAATATACGAATATCGGCATATCTGTGCGCGAGTATATGTGTCTGTTTGTCGGACTACAGAAGCTACAATTGTAAAATTTGATAAACACAATCTGCACATTACAGGGTGATGAGCCCTCAAAGTGATTTCGATCGATGGGCCTATCCACAGATTGTGGAGACTGAAATGTCAGTTCACTTTAAATCCAATTTGTATCACAAAACAGTTTCTTGAAATCGAATTTGTACACCTGGCTGGTTTCACAGGAAAACACAGACTATGCGTTAGAACAAAGCGAAACGATTTCGATGTTCTTTTTTTTGCTTATTGAAACGACATCAGTGACAACGTCACTACGTGTTTGTATGTCCATCTGTAAGGGTAGTTTGAACGCGAGAACCACTGCAGCTAGTGTTGCCAAATTAACTAGGCAGGATGTGCGAATACGATAAATTTCACTGCCAATTTCAGAGTTCAGCAAATATTTTGAAGAAGCTTAAAAGAGTTGAAAACGTAGAAAGAGACATTTTGAGGCTGCTTAACCCACAACTTGCAACAGCAGGACTCGGGAAAAGAATATTTTGTAGATATGCAGCTGCTAAGGCGATGAGGTGAATTTTTATCACGTATCCTTCACTATTTGTTGACGATTTATAAAATTCTTTGCTGTTACGAGCGGAATAGCAAAAGCTCGTCGCATGCGCTCTTCTGAGGAGTTTCTGAACTGGCTCCGAATTCTACGCAGCCTGTTAATCCCATACGTTGAGCTGAAAAAGCGCATGTCGTCATAGCTTCTTCGGCACGCTTTGCCATTTCTCTCCTCATTTATACGATTGCTAAAAAAGACACACCTCCCTGTCGAACTTTTTTTACGCATCCGTACTGCAACATTCTCAAAGCAATTGGCACTTAACATTGCTAATTAATTGACGAATTTTACTTTCAGACGGTACTTTAGGAGGTGTAAGCGACGCTTTAATATGAAAACTGCTGCGAACTTGCAAGACAGAGCGCAAATCAAGCACAACATGTGTTGGAGCTTCATTTTGGAGAGTGCAACTTTGCACGTAAAATGCGCACAAAAACACGAGACGAGCGCAAAGAGCTTTTTATTCATTAGCGAATGCTGCGTTGCAACCGACTTGTTCTACGCCTCGCAATTGATTAACTGCCATTCTGCAGCACAATCATAAGCCATTTTAATTCACCCGAAAATTCTACATGCTGCATGATTAGTAAAACTGAGCATGCTCAGCTGCCATAGAAAGCAAACTTTAGCTCAAGCATTAGAAGCATTTTAGAACATCGAAAACTTGTCCACTGGCTGTAGAATTCTTCCCGCATTCAAACACCTAGTTGCCGTTCACAATTTTTGCATTCATGGCGACAAAATTGTTGGCGACGGGGGAACGCTTTCTTATCCTTCCACCACAGAATTGATCAAAAACAAGGAAATGCTGTTCTGAAGATCACCTTAGCCCGTAAATATCACACATCTCAACTAGGAACGATGGCTTCTAATGCTATCACAGTACCTGTGTGATGGTGACAATAATATGTCGGTCAGACAGTAAACAAGTGTTGGTCAGAAAACAATAATGTGTTGGTCACAATCACCTTGAACGGATAACACCACTGCGACATGCTTGCAGGTAGAGACGGAGAATTTTTTGTGCTACGCCTCCTGAGGCAGTCAACGGCCACAACCGTGTGTATAAGAACATAACACCAAGTCCCCAGTAATCCGTCCGCTTTTCTTTCATAATCGTTTTCAAATCCTACCTAGAAAGATGTGGTTCGTGATTGACAGTAAAATAACTACTCATGATCGAGAGTTTTATTGGTCGTGGAACGATTGTGAAATCTTACGCGACATACTTCTTCCACTTTTTTTTGAGGAGGTGCATTAAAGAACCAAGAAGGGGAGGTTCTGTTCGATTGATCACTCATTTCGTTCTTGTACGAAACCAGTCATATTTTCTCAGCACACCACATTCTCACTGGCTGCCACTGATTTAATATAAAACATGGAAGCGCTAACCTCCGACATTTCTAGTAGGCTGTTAGCGATGGCCAATCAAGAAACAGATCAAACAGACAATGTGAGAACAACGGGGAGAAAAATTTTTTAAATTGAAGATTGATGTGATGAATAGGAGGATTCTCGCAAAAGTTCTGAGAACATAACTTCATTGGCGCAGAGAACAGAGTCAAAAATTGTAAATTACCAGATGAAACCATTCGTGAGGATCCTCGAAATGCCATATGGCGAATCATATCCTCCGTGGGAACGAGAGGGCGATTCATTTCCGAGGGAGGAAAGCGTGTGTTCTCAAAGTCTCCCGCGGAAGAAGGAATGTTCGGAGCTCGAAGGGGTCCCTGGGAGAGATGGAGGGCTAGTAGACGCTTTCTTTTAGCAGGAGGCGGTCTTCACATATTACGCTGTGTCATTTTCGCTTAGAAAGTGGGAGCTCGATATAATATAACATAATTTCAGCTATACTTTATCGCTATTGAGAACACATCTTATGAATTTTTCAGGGGTAGGACAGTCTAATTCCAATGGTGAAGGAAAATATTATGCAGCTCATGAAAGTGTAAACTCGATAAACTTACCATTGTTTAATTTCCGAAACTATATTCTTGAAATTGTGTTGCGTCGAGCTCCCTAAATTTTGCAAAGAACGTTGCTCGATTGTTTTCAAGATCTGCTGGTTTAAATTCCTTGTATTCAGATAAGTGACACAGGCCTCTGCTCGAGCCCACGGAAGAGGTTAATTGTCAACATTCCGAACAAAATTCCACATATTGAAAGAAGGCTTGTTGAGTAAACGGTGCTCCTTGTTTAAATGAGTAGCTCGTACACATAGACCGCGGGGCACATAGTTCACAGCCCCTCTCGTACATCAAAGCAGATTTTTAGATAGAAGGCCAATAATGAATGTTGGCGCTTCGCGAATTCCATCCGATACTGTAAAGTTAGTAATGACTGTGATGTACAAGATGTTCCAAACATACCCATAATCGCCTATTTCCAAACACGTTAGAACAACGACACTTTGTTAGGTGTGATTACCGTCAACCTTAATGCAATTTTAACATCGAATCTTCAAATTCATGCGACGTTCGCATATATAAAAATATCTGCGCCGTAGACAAACACAAATAAAGCATGCGCTGTTCTGGCGGCTTTTCGAGCACCCCATATTTGCGTTCCGTTCCCCGAAACCGTTTTCTAATTGTAACTATCGACAAACTGCTCTCAGTATGAGTTGCCCCATACAGATGGTGCAACCATTTAAATGGTGGGCAATGGTGGAAGGCGGTTGGAATGAACCCGGAGTGGAAATCTCAACGAGGCTATTTATACAAGTAAATGCATGCATGAACGCGTCATGTCCCAAAAACCACACAGCGCTAAATGCAAACGGCTCACATTCAATCACAGAACTAAAGAAACGTCGCTGAATCGAAATTCTGCGCATTTCTCCATGAATCTTTGGTTGCGTTATTAATAACAGAAAACGAGAATCACAAGTTGCTTTTCCTTTTTGGTCAATATCAACATCAGCTGTTCGAAGACTGACGCACTTGGAGAAAAAAAGACAAGTTCAGCAGTTTTGACGTGTTTCAGAAGGAACGATTAGAAGGACGCACTATAGAATCTAGCACTATTTTCACAATTCCATTCGATCAAACAACCAGCTGCACAAATACGACGCAATGACGAAATGCTAATGACACATTTGCATATGAGAAGCAGCATCTGTGTGAATTCTTAACATGCGAACATGGTTGTTGCAAAATTTATCTTTTTTTGAAGGGATTTGCCACAGTAGGTTGATTATACTGATTCGACTCCTCTAAGGGCATTCGAATTGAAATGAGGCCTTGTCGAATTCCGTTCTCGAGCACGAAGATGACTTCCTTAATACAGTTTCGACTGCACCACTTGCAAGACATACATCGCCTCTCCATCTATAACTGCAATGGGAACGGTGTTTGCTAAAGCATCTAGATGCCACGATATCTAGAACTTTTCAGGACAGGAAACAGTTGGCATGAATATGAGCGCCCTGTTAGAACAGCACAACCGCTAACCACTTCTTCTCTCGCCTTCCTATGGTAAGTGCCACATACAAATGTCGTAGCATAACAGATGCCAGTTGCTGTCTTCTGCGAGCGAATAGCTGACGGAAAGGAAGCGTATGCTTGTGCATGACTGATCAAACGGAAAATAAGATATAAAAGTATTAGAGGGCGCAAGCGTTAACTTCTCTGGGCGTTCATGGACGGTTAGTTGGACTTGTTACTGGCTGCGTTAATCCCAGTATTTAGCGCACTTTACGCCTACTTCGCTGAATTCACTAATACTC
>JAARMF010000606.1:61843-77745 GCA_022844705.1 Toxascaris leonina | reverse complement strand
TGCAAAGCGCATAGTTTGCCTGAATAGCTTTGAAATTTTTTACGCTTACGATTCGGATAGTGTGAAAGTAATCTTAACGATATGCTAGCTATGATGTTATTTCTTTAGTCTTTCGCTCATTTTTCTGATGAAAGAAAATTTGTGTTAGCATTCATATTTTACTGCTTTCACCATTCAAGAAGCGTAAAGAGTGTGCACACGTGTGAGGTGCTAGAATCCATCTTCAGTTGTTCATTCCTACGATCTTTGGAAGCTCAGCCGAGTGCATCACTTAGCAATAAAACTTCTCAGACGCCATTAATTTTCCATTACCAATCCAGTGATAAACAATATGCAGCTTGCTTAATCTATGTATGACACATTTAACTTTCTTATTATCTCTGAGAAGTATGGATTTTTATGAAAAGAAATGGAAAAGGATGCTTGCTTTCCTCTATCCGATTCCAGTTTATATCGCACAGTCTGTCAACAGTTTGTTTGAACGGAATTTTTGCCATTGACCGAAATTTGCTATTACTGGGCGAGGTGAAATTTCGAGTGTTTTACACATTTTATCAATGAAAATTTGGTTGTTTTGTAGGCGGAAGAGAATCTTGCTGGTGGCGAAGAACTCGCACTCAACGCCGTCCCAGGGAATCATATCAAGTTTGAGGTTGACTTTTTGAGATTGCTCAATTCACTGTTTGTTGTACGTGAGGCATCCCTTAGAGCAGTTTAGCAACAGCGCTGTTGATTTTATAATGCGCAAGCGATTGGTAAACTCAAAATACCTGAACTGAGTGAAAGTGTTAGCTGCATCGATCTGGCGTGCTTTTCAGGAAATTGACGCCGTCTTGGTTCGTTGCATCTGCGCATTTCGCTTCCATGACGCTTAGGCAACACTTAACAACAGAAGTTGTTTTTGCGGTGGAATGTCTCTGTGCTGCTCTAGATTTATTTGAATTTGCTATCGAATGTTGGGAGCGAGTGAGAGGAGGGAGGCTAGAGGAAACGAGAGGGTAGGAGGGAGGAGTTGGATGCATCTACTACTATTATCACTACGACTGTTGGATATAAACTGAAATACGAGAAGGCTGTTGGAGGCGAAAGGCGGAAAGAACAAGGAGCAATTTGTCGAGGAAAGCAACTTACAAAGTTATAGCTAATTTTTCCCAATTTATTTCGGTTACATAGCATTCGAGGAGTCAGTAGGTATATGAATGTAATCAAACTGCAGGTCACTTATCGAGGTGATATCTACGTAGCTGATATGTTATTCCCTCCGGATCCACCCGATCTGGCTGTGGTAACACTCAATTCAAAGGAGGAAGAGTTGGTGAGTTTTTCGAAGCACTTAACAGATTTGGTATTTTTTTCATTGCATAAGCTGTGATGAATGCGACTAGTGAGGATGGGATCGTAAAAACGGCGTCCACCAAACAGATACGGAGCAATAGGAAAGCGGTGTGAGAGTTGTGGTTTTATTAGCGAACATTTGTTCGACAGGTGCTCAGTATTGATTATTAAACGCTTAAAGACTTCATAACAAATTTTTACATAGGTTTCGATAAGAAGTTTTACAGTGATTCTTTTAACAGAACTTTGGTGTGCATTGGAGTACAGAGCAACGGCGACTAATAGCACAAATTTATGCTCCCTATTGGTTCGTAAACAACACAGGCAAGACTCTCAAGTATATTGTGAGTTTTCTTTCTTTCTTTTCTTTTGCTGTTTTATATTAGAGTTAGGCGGTTAGAGAATATAAAAGAGATAAAGCGATCGTCACAAACTTAATTTGATGGCTTTATATATTTGAGAAAGTTCTCTTTTCAAAAATAGAAATCATTTTCTCAAAATTGGAGCGGCTGTTGTCAAAGTAAGAACTCGGCAAGCGTATCGTAGCGACTTTTCCATCCATTTATTTTTGCTGACTTTTAAAATTGAATATTTTGGACAATGCACTAATTATACTATTTAGTCCTGCGGTAACACGAGAATGAAGTTTTTATATTGGATGGAATTCCCCTTTTTATATGGGAAGTGCCTTTTTTCCGCTAGGTTTCCAAGCAGAGAGGAAATAGTTCATTGCGATGCTGCAGTTAATATGAGCTTGATCACACTGACTGCTGAAATAGCTTAGGTCTGCAAAATTATTGAACCAAGTGATGATAGATTCGTATCTGCGCAGTTGCCAAATGTGTGTTAAATGGCATAGGTTGCATGCGAGGAAAAGCTTCTGAAAGAGGGTTACGTGCATTTATGCCACTCTTACAAGCACATCTTTGCATGTGTTCACCAGCACGTAATTGCAGTTTCAAGTCTACATTTGAGAGGAATCCAAACGGCTTTGAATTTTTTTCTTGTAAAGCGTCGATAATATGCAAAACGTTTTTTTGGCGTTTCAGCATTTTCCAGAATCATTATTTCCACATGATATGTGTTAATTTGTTTGTTTGTTGCACCGCGATAATTTCTTTGCTTCCTCGACCACACATCCCTGAAATGATTTTCAAGTTTTTTACACGGTTATTTAGGTTTAAGTCGAAAAATATCCATACTGAGAGGGGAATTATCTGCTGATTTTCATAGATATTCTGATATTAACTATTAATGCCTCACTCTGCGTACGTTTTTAATTAAAGGGCATATTGCTGAGCAGCATTGGTTTGTAAATATGATTCATCCGAAGTCAGCAGTAAGCAGAAACCCATGCATCATCAGGGCTGGCATCAGCAATGTCATGATTAAATTACGCATCGTCAAATCGTTTAATGGGAATGAGGAATTAAGAAGAGATGCAAACCAAGACAGGTGTATGGCGCACAGAAACGATGCTTTTGGGCACACATAAATTCGTAAGAAACATGTGAGCATGAAAATGAGTAACGGCCGATGGCAGAACGTCTGTTGCAGGACTGTTGCAGAATGTGTTGGATTCCTTATCTCCTCTCATTGTGCAATATATTTTCTGTCCCTCTAGTGCTGTGCATTCGCAATGTTTTTGGGATCGACGTTGCTGCTGCTTTTTAGCATTTATAATACTTCTTGCAATTATCACTACACGAATTTTGTTAGATCACCATCCTTCCCTTCCTTCTCCTCTCCTCTCCCCTCCTCTTCTTTTTCTTCCATCGCTTTCTCCCTGTTTTCTCTCTCCTTCCCTCTCTTCCCCTCTGTTTCCTTCCCCTTTCACTTCTCTTTCGTTTAGCTCTGCTTCGTAGTTCATTTCAAAAGAATTTTTTTTTTTCACGCATTTTCCACCATCTGTTCAATAAAAGAGGTTCATTTTAGTTCTATTTTTGAAGGTGTCTTTTTTGTTCAATTGGAAGTTTTTTGTTTTGAAGCATTCATTTTTTTATTACTGTCTTTCACAGAAGTACTGTGTGCTACCGTGCATCTTTGTTAAACAATACTTTTGGTATATTGCTGTCAAATTTGAGGCTCTAAACCCAACGATTTTATTCTTTTTTGTTCGAGGTGAGATATCTCTTTTTATGATATGCTTCCTCTGAATTACATAACCGTCTTCTTTCGTGCTCCGTTCCTTTCCACTTGATGTTTTTGGAGAAGCATTGTTGACTCATTCATCCGAATTGATTGCTGTGACACATTTACCACTAGTCGCTTAAAAGCGTCAGTGCTGCAGTCTGATAGTCGATTTGCCAAGTAAGCGGATAGCATTCCCAGTGTTGGCAATAATATTAGTTTGTGTGAGCTTCGAAACCTTAATTTGTATCTGTGTTGTTCTTTACTCTCACTGTATATCATTTGGCATGCGATTTGCGGTGCTTTGCGTGATAATTTCTCGACGTGTTTCTTGCCGTATGACGTATCGGTTTGGAGCAGTGAGAATTCAGGTCGAAATTTTCTTCTGTTGCGAGACGTGCACAATCGGAACACCCACACTGCTTTTGTTTTCAAACTTATCTTAGTTTGCAATATTTTGAAAAGTGTGAGGTTCTTGGTTTTTTTTTCCCCTTTTATGTGGTAGCCGTTGGTTGTCTGAACGGTGGTTTCAGAATAAGAAGCTATCCTTGGGCGTTTGTATTGCTTGGGAGTGGTGATGTTGTTGCCGTAATTCGGAGCATGCTTCCGTTCGGTGAGAGTTATGATCGTTAGAGAGAGTACATGGGAGGCTTATGTTAAAGAGGAGGGACAGAGTATGAAGTGCTGCATTCGACTTCGCTTTCATCACCTCATCCGATGGGAATCTTGCAAAAATAGACTTACAGAAGGCAAATAAGGCTGAATTTTTCCGCTATTGGCGTATTGTGCTTGTAACATCAAGTAGTAATGGGTTGGCGTTATGCAGTTCTGTTGTATAAACAGGGTGGGCTAACAGCTACTCTGTTCGCAGCTAGAGTGTGAGCTAGCTTAAACGCTCGAAGCGTCTTTCACCTTCAAACAATGATAAACGCTTTGGCTGAATTTTTATATGCACCATTTCTCCACCATACTGTAAATGTGAACATTTTTGTTCATGTAGATTACTTGATAAGGCGATTGTTTGGCGTCGGCGCTTTAGAAAACAGTCTTAGACAGTGATGGATGCAAAGAATAGGAGGGGAGGTACTTCTGCGATTCGCCACATTTTCGACTGAAGTACTTTTCAAGAAAATTAGACTCGATGCTGTTTTTAGCATCAAACTAAGCACGAAAGAAACTCGGCATCAGAGTCACTGCGCACGAACCCCCCCCCCCCCCCCCCCCCCCCCTTCTCGAGATTTTTTGTGCGCTGCTTTGCTCCTGCGTTATACTTACAATGCGTGTTTGAATTGTGGTCAGTATTAAGGTTATGGTTATGTGTGCACTTACCAGTTGACATCTTGCGCATCAGAGTCTTCGGCTATTTCAGCACACATTGCAGAAGCCCATGCAGGGGACACTCATGTCGACACGAGAGTGAATTTGTTCAAGTCTTTTTGCGTGTACAGCAGAGCAGTTTAGGCCTTTCCGCTTGGACGGGCGTGAATTTGATTGTCCCTTTTTTGTTAAAGCAGCGGCGCATCGTGCGTTGCTGAGACACATATAAACGTAAATGTTTATGCATACCTTGGAAAAGTAGATAAAGGGAGCCGATGTGACAAGGCGAGAAAAGGTGTTCTTTATGTCGCTTTTGGAGTCTTTTTGGAGCCGAGCTATCGTTGATCGCTCTGTCTTACAGTTTTGTTAATTGCTATGGAGGTTTATATGAGAATGGCTTGAAGTGATGGTTGTAGCGTTGTAGGAGGAATTATGTAATTTTATGGACTAGCAAGTGGAACAACTGATTCAGTCAACGGAGACTTTAATTCAGGAAAGCAGTTCGAATGCATTGACTAGGTCGGCCTCGTGTGTGTCGTGCCGCAAGAGCAGTCTTTCCGCGAAGGTATTTTTCCGCCCTCTCGGCCTTTTCGCTTTCGTTTTTCGCATGCTTCTGAATCCTTTGTCGTTCTACCGATTTGTTATAAACGCGGTTTTATATTTAAATAACCATTGCAATTTTGCCCTGATTTTTCATTCTATCACCAATTAGTTCCGATGAAGTATAATAAGGGAAGAAGAACTGAAGAGGGATGCAGGGAGATGGGTCGCTGTTTTGGCCGACCTAGTCGTACTTCAGGCGAGTTCAATTTTAACTGAACATTTTCAGTTAGTTATGTATCGGTGCCAAAAACTTGCATATTTCGCTCATCTTGCTCAGTATATCATGTCAAAGTGCTGTTTCATTTTTTATTCGTAGTAGTAACTCCTAAACTCCTAAAGTCATCTATCGTTTATTGTTTGCTATTCCGGCTACTATTTATATGTTGCATAGAGAATCACTTTGTTAATATTTCCCTATGTTTGTTTTCAAGGAAGTTTGTTGTCATTTATAGAGCTGAAAAAATATATGCACATTATTGAGAAAAGATGAATGCAAATTTCGATGTTTCGATTTTATGGCAACTACTGAGAATTTTCGATACTCTAGCTGGACAACGCAAAGAATTCATCCGGTGAAAATTGTTACGGTTTTCTGAACTTCCTTGAAAAAAATTTTTATTCGTTCTTGTTTTTTTTTCTGCTTTTTATGTTTTGTTTTGTTTTTTTTTCGTTTTTTTTTCTTTTTTTCGCTCATCTTTGGATGTGTTTCACATTTTTCTTTGCTTATCTCGGTTTGTGTGGGCGCATAGGTTAAGAGTTTCTTAGTGAGGTGGACATCAATTTGAACGGTGCAGAATATTGCATAGCGTTTGGGGAAATTTATTTACATGTTAGATTTTATTTGAGGTTCAGGTGCTGTCATTATTCGAAACTAAGGCATTTGGAGTTGCTTTAATAATTCGCAAGAATTGAATCATTTTTCGGCCACACGAAGCACAGCTTTCGTTCACTAACCTCGCACTTCTGAGGAAGATAAAGCTTTGAAGTGTAAACTGTATATGACATTTGCAATGAATTCACTGCAATCAACGATGTGAATACCGCTCCGCCAAAGCGTCATTTTTTATGTCATGTTGTTTCCTTTGTTGCTTTTTCTCCTATCATTTTCCGCAGACTGAGAATGCTTTACAGAAACGAGATCTAGAACCTTAACAGTTGCCTTTTATGTTTTGTCTTTTCACATAACAGGGTGGGCGAGTGTGGCTGTGGTGGGTGATGCATTGACATTCCAGAGTTGGTAATGAAGGTTTTTTTTGCTGTGATTATCTTTGGTTTCTTTTGTTCGTCTCTAACGCTCATTGTGTAGCATTTCGTGCTGTTTTGCTTCTAGTATTCAGACAATCGAATTGACCTAAATAGAAGTGTTTCGAAGATGCGAAGATCACCGCCGAATTGTACCAACGCGAGCCACTAAACCCGACTGAATTTACACCCTGAAAGGATGAAAAGAATAATTGGGAAAGTGTGGATTTTACTTTCTGGAACTGTTGCCAAGATAGTTGCCTTCTGTGGAAGTTTTTTTTAAAAGGATAACGTCTGCATTGTGTGGAGTCCCTCTGAAATAACTTCGGGCTAGCGTATGCCTTAGACTTTCAGCGGAAGACAGCGCTGAGGTGCTTTGGATGTTAAGTTGTTGTTAGATGTTTTGCATGTTCGTCACTTGCATATGTCTATCTAACTTGGGTGTTACCTAAACTCGTCCAATATGCAGCTGCCAGGTATGCGCATTTAGCTTGCCTTTGCAGAACCGTTTGTTGCGGCAGGCTCTTACAGTTGTGTGTTTTAGGCAGATGGTGTCGTGGTACAGGAGGCGTTCACCGAACCCGCACTGCTGCCATTCTCCTCGGGCGATTTCCTTAACAAAAAGAAGGTGCATCATTTTATCAGTTTCACTGTTAACTCTTTGTCGTTTCGACAAGAATATTTCGGATTTCTTTAAAGGAATTTTTCTGCGTGGTCGTTTCCTCGGATGAGCAGTTGCCACGCACTTATTGATCGTTTGTTATTTAGGCGAAAGTTCAAATCGAAGGAGGGCAGTGGTCGGACGAATTTCCTTTGGATGCAGTCGGCAATGCGGGACGAATTACTTGCAAATCGGGCGATCGAGAATTCGAGGTAAAGCAAAGAACTACTATGTATTTCTTAACATATCTATGCATATGTGCGTGTATACATATATGTGTATATATGTGTAGCTGTACGTGCATGTGTTTATACATGTTTATGTTTATACACACGTATGCAAATATAGACCTACTTATTTATAAGCGTCTATGTAATATACATATAAAGGTATAGGTGCATATGTATTGTTACACTTGAAGTCGCCTTTGGTAGCACAGTGCTAAAGAAATGCATTTGATGACAGTTGTGTTATGGTGTGAGACTTCTTGAAATTGAGCCATCAAACGAATTACCTTGGATTTGTCGATTTGAAGCGGAAGGGGATTGACCATTCTACAGATTACCTTGGACGTACGCTTATGCCAGTCTGGTCTTACCAAGGTTGTCAGCTTCTCCCCGTTCTATCTCATAAACAACGTGAGTGAGTTTGCCATCGAGACAAAGGAGTTCGGTCACGACGAGTGGATCAGAGTGGAACCGGAATCGGTTGGTGATTTTGTACCCTATCAATTGTTTCCAACATGCGGTACATTATTCTTTTTCATGAAATACATTCGCCTGATGTGTCTTTGTAGGCCTTTCTGAAAGGGCAGTTGAATTTGTGATGTTGTTAGCTGGCTTGAGTGAAGGCATTTGGGGCTGAATAAATTGAAACGAATGGGAGTGATAGAAGGTTCGTTATGTACTTTATCGTTTCACTTTGTTGGAATTGTGTAGTTAGAAACAGCAGGATACTGGAGTAGAATCTTTTAGGTTTCGAAGTATACTTCAATTCGTGCTTAATGCTTTTCGGTATTGCCTTCTGTCATCCTTCTATGCGATTAAAAAGGAAAAAGTTTGGCATTGAAGTTGTTTATTTCCAGTCTTTTCACCATCAATGGAGATAAAGCTTGGCATTTTGTATAGCACAGTTAGATTTCACTTTTTCAATGGCACTTTGTTTGAACACTTTATCACACGTGGCAGTTAGTCTTTCTCCGATCACTTTTCTATCTCCCTTCCCCTCTGTTACCGTCACTCCTGGGATCGTTCTATTATCCCGAAGGCATTGCTGTTGGTATCTGCTCTTTCCGGTGTTGGCGCGCATAAGTTCTTTAACAGTCTTAGGAAAATACTTCACTAGTTTCGGCCTTCTTTCCGAACGAAGTTCCTTGTTTTTCCGTATTTTTATTTATTAAGAAAAATGTCCACTGCAAACATCTTTTACATATTTCAAGTTTCGAAATTAATCTGGCTTACGTCTTCAGGCACCGACGCAATCCACAGCTTGAGACCGATCCAATATGTTCATGCGTTGAAGCACTAGGTTCCACTTGCCCAGTTGCTCCTACGACAAGCGCCCAAACCTATAAAAATTATTTGATGCAGTGCATTTCAGTGTATCGGAATGTGGCCCCGTCAAGTGCACAAAAGAAAGTTTGTGATGGTTCGATACGCGGGCACTCAAGAAGAGTCTATAATGTTCCCATTCACAGAGAACTTCGAAGGTTTCTGCCAAATTGACAATGAGGTGATGCTGCTGGATTGTTGATTTGTGGTGCTTCATCATTTTTAATCATTAGATTCAGAAGTTAATGACACAACTGGACAAAGTACAGATTATTGGTGAGAGATTAGACGGTGGCACAAAGGCAAGTTAAAGAGTTGGGCATAGGTATAACTGAAGCAGTCACTTATATATTGCCGGTTGAAGAGGTCCTCGGAGTTGTTCTATACATTGCGTGCAAATGATTTAGGCGTTCGTCACTCAAAATTCAGGAGTCTCCCAAAGGAACTTTCTTAATTGCTAGAAGTAGCCTTATTTTGTACAGTTGGTCTGTTTGGCTTCTATGTGTGCAACTTCCTGTATAGGTCCTGTTCTTCACTAGTGCGCCAAACGATGGTATGAAGATTGCATCATTGAGATGTCTAGTTGAGTGTCTATTTTCGGTTTCACCTCTGAAATGGATCTAAGAGATAACTTCTTTATGTGCCTCAATGATGGACCAATATTATCTTGTGAATATTTAAGAGGAATACACGCTAATTGTCGTGCTCATACCAGCTGCAGAAATTAGCATTTGACCTTTGGAAGAACAAATTTTGTGTGTATATGTTGGAATTAGAATTAATGAGGTGAATTCCAGCACTTGGGTGTATATGTGACGTGTTCACTAGGTGAGTCATCGTCGGTAATTCGGATAGAGCCTTTCGAACCGGGAATGGCTCCAGCACTTGTTATGAACGCTACACCGCAAGTGGTCGAGTTTGCGCAGAAAGGTTTCTTTCACGATTTTCGTGATCTCTTTTTAGTGTTCTGCATATTTTTTGTTTTAAAATGAATTAGAGGTTGCTGATAGAAAACTTTCATATATGTCAGTGATTCGGTTTCTTCTCTTCAGTGTTTATCTTGGGACCATAGGTGATGGTTTGAAATCCGTCATTCACTGCACCTTTTCACGTAACTTGTGATGAATGTCAGAAAATTTATGCTGCTATATTTCAAGGGTCAAAGTCGATGAAACGTTTGGAACCATGGGAAAGTTGTATGTTCACGTGGACCGATGTAACCCGAAATCGTGAGTTCGAGTGGAAAAGTGGATCTGTGACACACAGTGATGGTCTTTTCATGAACGTATTCGACAGCTACAAATCGTCACAGTCCAACAACATCCATTACTATTGGGTAGGAGAAGCATTTCTACTGGGGTGGGTGTTTAAGACGTAAGATTCTGGTGTGAGAACTTGGCAAGATACTCTTTGGCTTTATTTGTTTGCTCTGTTTGGAACAGTTTTTTGAGTTGTTTATTGTCTTATCTGATTAACTCTTATTTTAGAACAAACAGAAATGCATCTTTTTCAAGATGGTAACTTTTGGCATCTTGGTTTTCACACATTTCTGAATGGAGTTAACTTGTCAGAAAGATATGTTAGAGTGCGATACTAGTTTAGCTTTTCAGTTGAAATATTTGATATTTGGTTTTTCTTCTCGTGTTTTCTCTTGAAATGAGAAGTGCAGTAATGAGCAGCGCTTTACGGCGTAAGGAGCAGTTCTTGGGTCATCGTTCAAAGGCAGATGGCAATATCATCTCTGCTTTGGTCGTTCGTCTCATACAATAATCTATATTTCTCAGGGCACGTCAGATATCCTGTTAGTAAGTTACTCGTTGCTCTAACAGTCAATGTTGAGGTTTTGAGACACTCCTTCGTACATTCGGTTGCCAACTAATTGTTTGCTAGCTGCTGTGAAGGAATGTGCTTCCAATCTCAATTATGGTATTGAAGGTTTCATTCTTGAACGGTCGTCAGCGAGTGTTTCTATTTACGGATGATCTGGCTGTGATGACAATGGCCCATGAAGCGTACGAAGTGGAGCGTATAACGCAGCAGGTCGAATTCGCGCTACAGGGCATCGGAATCTCACTGGTCAACAACCTGAAGGCCGAAGAGATTCTTTATATGGGTATTGCCTCATCCGCTGTCATATGGGAACAGCTCGTCAAATCTCGATACAAGTATGTCTTTTGGTTATTTTTTCTTTTTCATAAAAGTTCACTCCTTTCGAAGACAGTGATGAAAGAAAACTTGAGGCTCGCTCTTCATTTACAGTGTGATGCTTTTTAGGTTGTTGACGGTGAAGCAGATGGATGCTGTTGAGAAGGCCTTTCAGGAATGGCAAAAGAATCAAACAGAGCAGCCAGTCTTCGTCGATAAGCTAGAAATCGACTTCAGCCGCATGAAATTAAAGAAGAAGAAAGACGAGGTGCGCTTTATTATTGTTGTGCAGTGTGTTTTACTCATACTATGTAATTGATATATCATTTTTTATAATGCATTTTTCTTTCCCTTCATATTTTAAAGACTTCAGGAGGAACATTCGAGGGCTTGTGATCTTTTTTAAAGGGCGAATGGAATTTTAAATGTGAGCATTTCGTTAAACGTTGGAAGGCAAGTTGGGATCATTTAAAGAAATTTCTGCTTCCATCTGATTTCTGAGTATTTTCATCAGAGCACATGATTACTCGCGAAATTTTGTTTCGCTATATGAGAGCGCTGTACTTTATTTTTTGTTTTTAAGACGGATATTCGACGGCAATTCCAAACGGGTTTGTGGATGCAGTACCGACAAAGCCCTCATCAGACACAAATACATTTAAAGGTTTTTCTTTCCGACTCTTCCGAATTGTAGAATCTTTGAGCAAGAAGTCTATCTCTTTTTCTTGATCGGCACATCGGTATTCTAACGTAACTTGAAGTCGCATATTAAGTGTTCCAAGTGTTTCCGGTGAACAGTTTCTGAGCGAAACGAAACTGCAATCATTCGCTGACGAGAAATTGCGAGTGTGAAATTATTTGCGAATCAAATACATATTCACAAATTTGAGAAAAAAGCAAAGCGTACTTCGAATGACAATGACAGACGAAAAAGAATACAAATGTAATGTATGGAACGATGGGATTTTTGATACATTAAGCCCTTCAGAGGGCGAAAAGACATCTTCAAGCGAAACCTGACAAGCTTTCTTCGATAACTTGTGTTGGATCTTCACTTTCTTGTAAGCTCGAAATAATTTGTGCTGTTCGTCGGAAGCGTTCATATGACCTTCCTCTAAGCGGCACGAGCCAACAAAGTTAGTATTTCCAAGCAAGTCGTTGAAATTCATCGTATCGACGTTGTGTGCGGGTGTTAAGTGAAAAGTGACCCACCCCTATGTTCAGTGGATGGTCAATTAGAGCCATTTGAACTGTACATCATCCAACAGTTTTTAAGGGACGTTTTTAATATGTGAATTCCCTTTTTTCTATGCAAATTCTCCTCTTTAGGCATTCTAAGTGATGTTCTTTGAAAGGAGACATTCAGTGGTTATGAGTGTCTATTGTGCTCGCCAGCTCCTTGTTGCTCTCAGCAATGATCTCAACTCTCTGAATAATCCTTCGTTTCATATGTAATGGTTTTTAAATTCAGATTCGAAGCACCAAATCTATCATGAGATTACTGAAATTTCATTGACACTCATTCAAACATATTTTGCAGTTGAATCATCTTCAAGTTGACAATCAACTCACGGCTTGTGTCTTCCCATGCGTACTTGCCGTCGTTGCGCCGCCAAAATCGGTTGTCGCTGACAATGGTATCGACTGCTCATATTCTGAAAAAGAAATTTATGGATTTGTTAATGGGCGTAGGCAGTTTGTTGCCTTCATTACACAGAAATGAAGAGGTTACATCCGAGAGAGTTCGAGTGCTTCGTATTTTATAAGAAGGCCAACTTCCCGACCCACTAATATTTTCTTTTAAAGAGGTGGGAATCAAACTCTTGGCCATTTTCGCGAACTTTTTAAGGCGGAAATAAGACAGTGGGTTCTAAGCGTTACGCAACGAACAGAATCGAATAGTCCAACTCAAGATTTTTGTGCTCGAATTTTCCTAATTGGAAAGATTGGAAGGAAAAAGAGGTGATGTGGGCCCCTTAAATCCCTTTCCACTTTCTCACTATTCGTCGTTCCGGATACCCTATTGTATAATTAGATCGTCCGAGAAATTTCGCTTGTTGCTTATCATTCGCTATCGTGTGGTGTCACTTCGAGAGTTCTCATTTTATAGAACGGCGAACTCTTCTACAAATCACGTAAATTTATCACTGTTAGACTTATTGTTCTTTTATGTAAAGCAAAAACCTCAACGCAGTGCCAACAGGACTTTTTTTAGCAAGAGTGTAGGTAATGTATTGCAATCGTTTTAGCACCGAAGCCGTTTATGGAGTTCAGCTTTACGATGCGTCAATCGGAGCACAGTAGTGTGGTGCAGATCAAGTATCTGCACTTGCTGGTGCAAGAATTCTCAGTACAAGTCGACCAAGGCCTCATCAACGCACTTCTCGCACTTTTTACTAACGAAGCTGAGTTGAAACCATATACAGTATGTTTTCTTTTTCATTGAAACCTCGTTAACGAGAACATTCACATATAGATATTTGTGCTATCAATAGTTCCACTCGAGTATTGCACGAACTACTTAATTCGTAGATTTGCTTGTTGAAACGCCTCATTTACTGTTGGTTCAGATAAATTGCTGCATGGCAACGACAAGATGGGAAGTCTGAAATAAGTAGTGCTATTGTGAAAACATTTTTGTAAAAATGTTTTTCTGTTTGCTGAATCGTTACCAGAACTTCACTCTTGTGTAGTTTCTAGCAAGTTGAGTATTGATCTTGGAATGGGAAATGGCATTGCAGAAAGACGCTTTTGACAAGGACTTCGAGATGACGCACAACCAACTTTCACAAATGGCGGTCACTACGACAACCACACAGCAGAAGGCCTTCTATGACGACCTTCACATATCGCCACTAATGGTAGTTGTGAACGTACACTATCGCCTGGTTTCGTTTTGAGGTTGAGAGAGAGATTCTGAGACTAACTGGGAATTGAGGATTCATTTCGTCATTATTTTTTCGTACTCTTTGTGCTGACTTTATGTCTAATTTAGTTATGCTATAGACATGTTGCGCTATGATATATCAGTCTCGTGCTTAACCACTGTGGATATTATCAGATGACGTTGTCTTTCTTTTTTTTTTCTTAATTTTGGTTCAGCTATGGTAGCAGATGATTTAATTTTACTTACCCTTTCATATTTGAATGTTAAGAAGCACATCGCCTTTCTGAATATCAAAAGTAAAGTTTTGTTGTTCACTGAAGGTAAAAAAGTCAAAGAGATTTATGAGTTTTTAAAGCAATAAACTTACAGAATTTCAGCTTGAGCTGAAGAAACGAGTGTCAGAGTTTGTAGGTTGTTAGAAGGCATCATTTGTAGACCTCAGAAACTACATTGTTTTGAATTGAAGATATCAGAGCAACAACGAAAGTTGTCTGAGAATTAGCAAAAGAAATTGCATAAAATAACCAAAAGACGTAAAATTTGCAAACTTCGGGGCGTCAGAAGGCGACGGATTCTGATATTCGAATTTGTCGCTGAAGACTATCACGAAAAAGTCGTACAAAAACGCAAAATAGAAAGCAGATATCTGGCCCTAATATAGCATGAGGTAGCCGCTTACAGATCTTTTGAGTATCCGTTCATTTGCTTATATTCTTATATTCCCAGATTCACTTGTCATTCTCTCAAG
Source organism: Toxascaris leonina (assembly GCA_022844705.1). Taxonomy (NCBI): domain Eukaryota; kingdom Metazoa; phylum Nematoda; class Chromadorea; order Rhabditida; family Ascarididae; genus Toxascaris; species Toxascaris leonina. The sequence goes on along the minus strand of JAARMF010000606.1, from coordinate 63,127 downwards.
GAGGCTCGTTGGGTGCAAAAGACAAGAATGCCAAAGAGGCGACAGTGCCTATCCAGTCGGAGTTCATCAACGTGCTTCTGAAGAGTGTGGGTGTGACGCTAACCGAGCTGCAAGATGTTGTCTTCAAGTAAGCTGCTGGTATTCGCTGTCGTTTACTTTTGTTGTAAGTAGATGATTGGGCTGTTGAGTTCTGGGGCATCCACTAAATGAGCTCTTATTTATTCTGCTTTTGAAACATAGCTCACTGATGCGTAATGACGATGGCTGTGTTGCCAGGTTGGCGTTCTTCGAGCGCAAATTCGTATTCTACAATCGTCAACAACTACAGGGCGAGGTTGTCTCTCATTACATGAAGCAGGCTATCAAGCAGTTGTACGTTCTTGTGCTCGGATTAGACATTCTTGGCAATCCTTTCGGACTTGTGCGTGACTTGTCCACTGGTGTTGAGGACTTCTTTTATCAGCCATTCCAGGCGAGTTTTATTATTTTCTTCTTTAAGATAACGCCATCTTATAGTGCAAATTGAATTTATTTGAATATCTTAACGTGGTTTTTAATGGAGGAATCGTTTAAATTACGCTAATGCGAGGAATCGCATTACACAAACCTCAGAAACAATTAGCGATACAGTGTTTATTTAGAAGGACCTTCGAACCTCAGTGCAAGCAGGATGTTTATGTTGAACGGTGGGAGGATTTTAGTGCTTTAAAGAAACAGTTTCGATGCGGCAGAATAATTGAAATCAGCATGATGCGGTTAGTGCATCAGTTGATCGTTTTGATGTATTTATGTTCTGAAATCGCATTCGACTGATACTAAACGGTGGAAGGAAAGCGGTCGTTTAACAGGGATGCTTAACGAGTTCTATTGTTCCCTTTTATACGGTCATTAATGTTGTTTCAGGGCGCAATCCAAGGTCCCGAAGAATTTGCCGAGGGTGTGGCACTTGGAGTGAAGAGTCTGTTCGGTGCGACTGTTGGTGGAGCTTCGGGGGCTGTGTCGCGAATAACGGGTACTCTTGGCAAAGTTCGTGCTTCCTTTGCTTACGTGTTTAAAATTAATTAACTTTCTTGTGGAAGATTTGGCTGTTTTGTTATTTTATCGGTGCACAAAAGAGCTTGTTTACGAGTGGAGAAGAGATTTGAACGGCGTAGTCCATTGCAGTAATAAGCTAAATGACTAGAATATCTTTTGAGCACATACTTCATTGGTCGATGCCTCGATGATCTCCTGATGAACGAGATGATTTCGACAGTTGGTTTGGGGGGGGGGGGGGGGGGGGGG
>JAARMF010000606.1:50589-61660 GCA_022844705.1 Toxascaris leonina | reverse complement strand
GGGCGAAGGGTATTGGAGAAGCAAGTAAATCAAATGAGAAAAGAAGCTGCTTGTAGGGTGTAGCCGCATTGACCCTGGATGAGGACTATCAACGCAAACGACAGCAGGCAATCAACAGACGCCCTCAAAACTTCAGTGAGGGTATGGCACGTGGAGCAAAGGGTGTCGGGCAAGGCTTCTACGAGGGCTTTACGGGAGTCTTCTCCAAACCGATTGAAGGTAGATTGCTGCTCATGTTGTTGGTGGATCGTTTCTGTTCCTTCATTTGCAGCTAGCTGTGGCTGGACTGATCGGAGCAGTTCTATCATTCCATTATAGTTGAGATGCAGAGAGAAATACAATCCAAAAATAATCCATTGAGGGCCGCAACTAAATAATCTCAACAAAAAAAGAGCTTTGTGAACGAATTTTCGCTGCTCCCTCGCAGACCGTTGTTGTTGATCACAATTGTTATTACTTGAAGAAATAATACTAAATTGGAGTGGGGCTTGCTATTGCCTATATTTCCAACGATGAAATAAAATTCGTCTGCTTGAATCACAGTCCATATTGACGACTAAACAGAGTGAAGTTTCATTAGTTGGATATGTATTTCTCGTCCGAGTATTTATCTACCTTCCCTCGTTGTGCGTCCGGGCACTTCTGTTCATTCTGCCCCTGCATCTAGCTTGCCTCTCCCGCTTATTTCTCATCAATTATAAGACTATACAGCTGGAATGTTTTTTATTTAAACGCTCATCTTTGTTTGTTTTAATTGTGCAAATGAATCCGTAAATTTTGAAAAACATTTAAGGAGCGCGGACGGGTGGAGTTGGAGGCTTTGCGAAGGGTCTCGGAAAAGGCCTCGTAGGCGCAGTTGTTCGACCAGTCTCTGGGGTAGTCGACTTTGCAAGCAGTTCTCTCGACGCTGTTAAGACGTAATAATTTCTCTTTTAGATGCTTACTCGTTATTCTAATATTCCTCTTCAAGCTTAAATAGCAGTTTTATTGCACATGTTGAGCCGTCGTCGTTGTTTTCTTTGCTTATGTACAAAATACTCTCGACGCCAAAAATGAAAGCCGCTTGAGTGAACGGCCACTCAGTTGCTATTTTACTGAAGAAGTGAGTTGACCTTCTGACCGGGCGATGGATGAAATCTGATTGCCTAAGGAGGTTTGCTTGGCAGAATAATTAGGAACAGCTCTATCATGTGGGCGTTAATTAAACATTCGGGTAAAGCGGATAGGTGGACGCACGCACACGCCCATTAACGAATATTGGCAGTTGATGTATTAAGTGGTTTGTTCCTAAAAGAAAATGTTGAAATCGAAGAAGTGCTTCTTAAAAAGAAATTTTCGGTGCAGTACTATACTTATATTCCTTAAAATTGCTGTATTACAGTATTTGCACCACTTTTGCAAAAACTTAGTGCAATATACCTATAGTGTACTTGCGGGTGCGATTTTGATACGATACTTACGAGGTGTTTTGGCTTTATAAAAAATACTATTACCGCACTTTTTGTGTCATTGGTTTCTCTTGATATACCCGAAAAGGAGAGGGGAATTACTTTGTGAGTAGAATGAGCGAAAGCCGTCCGAATGATGTGATCACTGGCCGAAGAGATTTAAAAGATCACTGAAATAAGCTTCAGAATAAATCATTTTCTTTTTCAAAAACCGGATGGATGGAATTGTCGATAGGCTGACGTCACTAAGGCACCTTGTTGATTGTTCACGAGTATTTCGCACCCGTCGAAATCGCGAAAAGTATCCTCTGATCAATGAGGCAGCACATTGTCGTATGCAGATTACTCATAGTTGTAAAGAAGCTTGATTCCGGAAGCCCACAGAGTGAATGTAGGAAAATAATCGCATTTCCAAAGCTTGAAACTAAGCACAGCCGAAACAGCGATGTCTTCTGAACCATAATCGGTCGTACGGATGTAAGTACAACAGTTAGAGAATGCATCACAGAATAAGAAAGTGAGGTAAGGGACGGAGGGATTGGGCGTATCTCGGGGGGATTTTTTTACAGCAGTTCATATGCCAGCCGCCACGCAAATGCGCATACGAATCACATTTCTTTGGAGGAGTAGGAGGATAGGCGGTCCCTACCAACTCTTCATCACGTGCTGTGCGCACAGATCATCGATCTTCAGAAATGTTCTGTGAGCTATCAAACGCTACTAAACCGTCCAAACTAAATTCTAATAGAATCTTCTTGAAGTCGTTCAGCCGCTCGCCATGCCATTCTGAACTTAAGTATGAAATATGACTCTCATCATTGCATCGATCTCGGCACGACATCCGCCTGCCCTCAGACCACCTGTAGTATGTGAACTTCGCAGCTTTACCTTTTCGGAATTCGCATATCGAGCCTAATTTTCCTAACCGTCTTCTCGAAACCATTAGTTTCATCCCCATCAGTGCAGACGCGTCATCTTCGAAGCAGAAAGATGCATAGTCACTTTCGTTGCCCGAGCTGCCTATTAGAGTAAACTTTTTACAGTCTGTGTTTTTCTATATTGATGATTCTTTGATGCCCACGCTATCCGGCCTTTTTTAAGCGCTTGCACATCGTGACATTCGTCTAATTCCTTCAAACTCTGACGAGCATTTTTTGCGGTGTCCATCCCCAGCTTAATGAACCGTAACAGCAATAGATGAATCCTTGACACACCTTCGCTCAGGATGTCAGCAGTGACATACGCTGCAGCCAATCTGCTACAATCACCTTCTTGATCTCTCTCAGTTTTCCCTCTGAAGGAGAGCAAAAGGCCTGCTCGGGAACTTGGAAAGACGAACTGCGGATTCAAAATACTCGAGAAACTTTTGGCTGAAGAATGTGCTAAGGCACAAATTCGACAAAACCAGCAGCTTTTGGAGAGCCGTTATGCACTTTTTTCTGCGTTATCCTGAGCTTCCTCACACGGACTTCTCGCACGGCTCTCCAAGCATTGTGAATGGTGCATTTCACTAGCCATTTCTAATTCCTAAGCTCTTTCATCAGTCCAGCAAATTCAGCTTCATGTCGTACCCTCAGATGTCCCGTGGTATTTGTCGTGTTCCGTTCTGCTAGTTCGTAATCATCGCACCTCGAACACATAGCTGCCGAAAATCGTTTCGTAAAACTGCCTCACCAGGTCAGATAGGGCAAAATAGTTTTGTTTCTGCGAGGCTTGAGGATTAATAATTCCAAAAAAGTGTGATGCCAGTGGCATTACGCTATCGCTCAACAAATGAAGATTGGAGAAAAGTTTCGTTTGCTGCATTTTCATTTTACATTCACGGTTGATTTTTTATAGATGTGATTTTCTGGAAGACCCTCATTCTGTTTGCTTAAAGAGGCTGTGGTATGAATTAATCTCGAATAAATCTCCTCTGATAGATGAAGCCATGAAATCGGAAAGATGGAGGGGAATACTGCCTGTTGAAAATTATCTGAAGCACAAGAAAAACAGGCCTGGAATGTAAGGCGATTACTCACTCTTGCTGAATTCGTTGGATATCTGAAAATAGAAATTCCGACTCTAGTTCTCGGATGAGTAGTTCACCCCCTGCAGCAAATCATAGCCTATTTGCGGAACTTGAAACTGTAGAAGCGCAGTGTCACTTCTCCGAATCCTTTCGGATAAAGCACATTTTAAGTAGTACGATGTGCTTATACTTTTATCAAAACTTTGTACAATTCTGTTTTTTGTCGCCTTCTGAAAGTCAATCTGCACTATAGACATATCTTACTCGCAAATTTTTGCTTGACGTAATAGTGCACTATGCCTGCTATCAGTACAGGTAAAGCGCAAAATGTACAATACATCTTGGTAGAATAAAAACGTAGCGTACTTCAGTTTTCTTTTTGGCTGATTCGACATGGTAAGCTCGATTGTGGGTGAAATTACATGACTATCGAAGAACGATTATTGTCCAGTTTGTTCGTCCCACCAGCTTTTTCTTGTGTTCCTTGTTATTCGGCACGTCGCTACATATGTCTGTCTGTGCAGTTTATACCACTTCGCATGTTTGGTCATGGCACGCAGACTTTCGCGATCTCAGCCAAGATGTCGAAAAACATTCGTAAGAGGACACTTTTTCGATGTTTTAAGTTTTCTTCTGATGATAACTTTTATAATATGTAGATTTTGAGTAGCGTTAAGAGTATTTTGAACACGTGCAGCTATACGTTTGTAATGCTTATTTTAAGAGCAACGAGTGGATTCGAAGAGACAAAGCCATTACGACCACCGCGCGTTATTCTTTCCGACAACATCGTTCGCCCATATTCGCAAAAACTCGCCCTAGGGGCAAAGATTTTCAAGGTTTGCAATGTCAAACATATTTTTTGTTGTGACCTTATACAGCATTGGTTGCCAGTGTTGCGTTTTGATAGAAATAAGTGGTTTGAGAATTAGTGTATATTTCAAGGTGAATTAATCTTGTGGCTAGCTAATTCCGGAGAAACCACAATTTTGCGTTTTTTTCCTTCACTGTTGTAAAATTGTGTATTTTGTGATACTTATTTTATTGCAGTTTTTGCTTTTAATTCGTGAAGAGAGCATTGCAAATGATTTTATATTTAGGACGTCGAGCATGGTGCAATTGCAGACTCGGATCACTTTGTTGCACATGCGCCCATTACAGATAAATGCGTCTTCATCGTCACAGAGAAGTAAGTTCTGATGCATGAGCGCTTATAACCTCGGTTTTCACCTCTTGTAAACACTTGTAAACAGTAAAGGATATGATCACTTAGTTCGTTTGCGTCTTTTTTTCTTCTTTTTTTATATGCGACAGTATTTAGACCGACAGATTGCCATGTTGCTTTGAAACAGTAAATTAGGCTAGCATTGAAGCATTTGATGCTTTCGTGTTCATCGTTGTTGGTAGCCACATATGTCATTACAGCGCATTTTTCTTATGGAATTTCTACTTGTCTAAGTGGAATGCGTCGCTTTCTATTTTTGTAATATTTTAAAGAGGGACGCGAAATTGGCAAAATTTATTGCTCGTTGTTTTGATTTCTGACAGTCGAAAGGTCGAAAATTTTAATTTCTTGAATGAGACAATGGATTGGCGTGATGTGAAGTTGACACTTCCAACTGTGAATAGATCTTTCGCTCGCATCGCGGAAATCATAATTTACACAGAGCTGAAACGAGCCCGGCTGCTGTAATGGAGGAAAAAACTTCAGATATTCTGCTATTCCATATTGTCAAATTGTTGGAGACTAGTGGTCAGTAGCATGACCGAACAATAAATGTCGCATGCAAAATCTTGTTCCTGTTGACGTGTTTTCCTGTCACTTTTGTCCCCATTGTGGCCGCAATATGCAAAATATATCCCGCACTAGTTGTTTCGCTGAAACCAGTGTTGCCATAGGTGCTAACAAGTGATAAGGGATCTCTATCATGAAGCTCAGTAAGAATGAGGCTTTTGATGGAAATGATGCGGTGTATTCTTACGGAAAACTTTCTATTGTGGTTCTATTTTCTTCAAATAAATTTTGACACAAATCGTTTGCAGACGCGTGTTGCTGGTGAAAAGAAGTGATCTGGTGGGGTCGTGGGGAGTGGAATGGCAGATCTTATTCTCAGAAATGAAACCGCCGGAGGTGATCGAGAAGGGAGTGAAGCTGGAGTTAAAGAAGAAGCAGAAAGGCTTCCTTGGGATGGGTGCATCGAGCGGGAAGGTAGTTGAATTCCACAACAAGGAAATAGCAAGTGTTAGTGCATTTATTTATTGCACATCACTGTCAAGACTTTTTTTCCCCATGTAATCGATTCGTTGCACTGTCGCATTTCTTGGCAATTTAGGGTACTACAGTTGTGAGCCTTTTCTACAAATGTTACAGCTTGGAAGCACCTCATGGTGAATTACGAATCCTTGCTAATCGGCCCGTATTTGAGACTTTAGCTTGGTGTGTTGATCGCCTAGCGAGTGTTGCTGTAGGATTGTCTGCAACAAAATTTCATAATATATATGTTGCCTGCGGCTTTAAACCGAACGCTTTTCGTAAAGTTCTCTGAATAACACTGTTCCCTGAATACACGACCTGGTTTAGTATCAAGCCATGAAGGGGGAACTGAGACACAAAATGGAGTATTATATACCGGCCCTGATATGCCATGTACGGCGTATTCACACTACTTAGGCACATCGGCAAACTGTTTCCACGAAATCCTTCGTCCTTAACCATGTTACGGCGTGGCACATTAGACTGTGATGCGAGGCGCACTACATACAGGATCCGTGATCGCATGCATCTCGGACTGCTCATCCCGATTGCCATTCACTTGCTACGAGCTCTGTTGAAATTGTTACACCTCAAATCGACTTGCGATCAAAAGAATAAACACGTTTTCGGCCCTCTCAGTCAGATAACTTCTTTGAGCCCAGATTCCTTCTTTTCAATATTTCTCGAATCGATCCGGGGCAAACAGGACAACGTGTGGTCGAGATTCAGACCACGGTTTTCTATGTCCTTAATTCCTCTTGGGGACAGCAAGTTTCACAACGTAGCAATACAAAACGTGGGATCTTTGAATGACCTTCATGCGCCATCAAAGAATTGTAGTCACAAAGGGGCAACCTTTCCAATCCCACACAATAATGGAGAGGGATCAGCCACAAGTTTGGGAACTTCAACAAGGTGAGGCGCAAACAGATTGCCAACGAGCACTGCACGAAAGAGATCTGAAAACTCGGAATTTATGAAAGGAATCATTTCAAAACGAAATCTTTCCGGCAAGTTTGGACCTCTTCTGATCATATCAACGTTCTTTCATCATTTGCGGCCCATCCAAGAAACGACTGTTCTTAGCAGTTTGAGCGCCCTACCTTCACGTGCGTAGAAAATGGTCTCTGGCAGCTCGCCAATCGGTTGGGCCACGAACTTTGATTGAAATAAGCAGCCAATTTCAGTTAGGCCCAGTAGCAAAATTTTTGAAACCTGGTAGGAGGTGGGCAGGTTCATGTGGTTATAATAAGCTTTGGAATGTTCCTGAATCTTTCTGGATGTTCGCATGTGATTGAAGAAACTAATGGTTTTCAGGAGATAACCGGAAAACTCATCACTGCATACGAAGCCGAAGTGGAAGGCAAGTGAAGCGGAAAGCAGTTTTGATCGCGGTGTTGTTGCTTTGCTCTTCGTTGAGTTGACTGCTGAGTGAGTGCTTGGAGTCGTTGTCGTGTTTTGTAAATATCGGATATGCGATAACGAAGTGAGGGTCTCGAGATTTTACGATTTACGAGCAATCTTTATGCTTGCAGAACGCGAACGTACGCCGTATGGTTTACTGGAGTTTCTTCTCTTTTTTAAGTGAGCCCTCATTTGTCAGGTACGACCGTGACATTCTCGTTCGTTTGAAATGCCTTGCTTGCCCAATCCAGGCTTTTTCTTGCGCGTTTCGCTTTTCGGGCGTGGTTGTCGTGGTCTATGGTCGTTTTTCTGCCTTCATTTCCATAGAATAGTCCCGTGCTTTTGTGCTTTTCACATTTTTTAAAGTACCGATGTTTTGTTTAATGCGCTGCCTCGTTTCGCATTTGCCATTTACCATGAAAATTACGATTTACAACTCGCAGCAGTAGAAGTGCGGTCGATAAGTGAGTGAAATGCTCAGCTGTTGTCTCTGAAGGGGGCAAAAGGATTTCGTTCATGATTTTATGATCCCAATAGATGTATTTGGCCGCTGCTGTTTTGTAATTGCGACATAGGTGGTGCCGATTCACAATCGTTATCCGAGCAAATGCAATGAAAGTCATATTGCCTGCTGTTTCAATATGAAGAATTAGGCATTTAAAATTGAGCGTATGATACACAAGTGAACTCTTGTGATCTGGCATGCGCTTTAACGTTACATAGTTCGGTGTCTGTTTTTCTCTTTAGTTGTTGCTTTTTTCTGCAAAATACCGCACTCATGTGTCCAATGTGTTGCATCTGTGAAGAGTTGTTCGATAACCGTTTCGATGTTCCGTTCAAAGTTTTTTTCCATCTAATTCATGTTCTTTGTAATAAACCCATTTATTAATAGCCCCTGTTTAGTGCTCGGAATGTTGCACTATTTATATACGTTCATATGCACCGCAATTCGAAAGAAACTTATGGCTGCAACGTGAAAAACCTCGCTTGATATGACTGGACGTACAAGACCCGCCGGTTGTGATTGAGCGAAGAGAGGGCGTTCACGCATTCTCAGTGTGCAGTGGCATTCAAGTATAAATTGCATTGTAGGTCATCGACTTGTGGTCACTGTGGGTGCTGTATTCCTCTTTAAAGATACGATTATGAAGCTCAAAATCCGATGCGCTTTTTGAAGTGATGAGAACGAAGACAGCAAGTTTGGCGATGTGGGGCGGATTTTGGTGTGGCTGAGGTAAGGTTCGAAAACGAAATGAATCAAACGCGTTAGAGGTACAGACCGGCGACATCTACGCAGTAATTTTGCTGCCAAATTCATAGGAATGCCGCGAGTAGTGCCTTACAGTTTTTGTTCCTCTTCGACGCCGTCATCGCAGCAAACATCCATCGACGCCATCCACGCTTCCATTTGTGCTGGGGTTTGCTAGCGTTCCGTTGCAATATGGGGCCTTGCATTCGATACCCGTACTCAAGTGCTCGCTACTGCGAAGGACATTTTACCTTCGAATTTTTGGCGTTCACCTTAAAGTGCGGTTTTACTGTTCGCTTTCTAACGCTGCAATACTCTATTCAGTCAAAAGGTGTCAAGAGGTCTCCGTACAAAGGGAGGTAGACACTCCTCGAGGAAGTTGGCCAAATAAATTGCAAGGCAGTAGAACATCCGATACCTTGGTTGGCGAATCATTGGAGTTCCCAGTACACATCTTTGTAAACCCGCTGACTAAAAAATACAACAGTAGCAACGAAAGCCTTTGCAATGGGGCAGCACTGATGGCAAGAAAAGGTTTGTAGGATGGTGTGCCTATGACTTAAGTCACAACAGATTACTTTTCCTGGCATCCTTCAAACCTAACAAGGGAGAGGGGTGTTTTGTTGTACTCGTTGAACGCAACATCCATTCCATTTGAACTCTCGTTTACCACAAAAGGCATGATAACCAATGCAAAATTAACAATAAAAAACCACAAGCGAATGTAGCAAGTCGATTGTCAGTTTTGCAGTTCGCTGCTGTTGCAGAGTTGAGTCGGTGAACGACACCCCCTTTGAAAGCAAATATCACCGTAAATGGCTTCACACTGCGTCGAAGAACACCGCGACTGTGTTCACTCATACAGATGTTTAGATGGTTCTCGTCAAGTTAGACTATTTGCCCATATTTCTTAAATCTCTAATAATGAACTCTCAATGACTAGCACAGAAATATATGAATTTCTCACCTTACTATACGCTGTTATCCACTCTTGACTAGATGGCTGATGCTTTCAAAATCACGTTATTTAAACATTTTAGTTGAAACTGAAGCGAGTTGTTGGTTGGACAATACTAGAGGATAGCTGGCAATCGTAGGGGTGCAATTTTGCATAGCAGTCGCATCTCTGTGCACGTCCCCGTTACGCCCAAGCCCTCGTAAAAATCGATTGTACCACCACGTCAGCGTCTCATCGCACTGAGGCATTTCCGGTTTCGAACGGCCATCACAGCAATGTGTGGTCGCTGTTTTGGCGCCAAGAGGCAGTATTGGAAGCGTTGCAACTGATGCAGATAAGTGTCCATTGGTCAATACAAGTGCATCCAATAAACACAATTCATTATTGACGAGACTTGGCCAATTTTGTGCAAAGCCCTTCACATAGGTATTAAGAATATTTCAGAACCTCCTCTTCCAACCTGCTTTTATGTCGAACATCAGCCGTGGAAACATTTGGTGGAAAGCGGAATTGTGCTTGAGGACTGAGGCGCGAGCCTCTGCAGTAGTCACTCAAAGACAGAAATACCAATACAGGATTATGGGCTATTGGCCGAATCGACTTGTGTAGTAGTAAAGTACGTTAGCGTCATTAGTGTTAATGTTGTTTAGTTGTAACAGTCTTATTAAATTACTTCTTTAACGCTCAGGGTCGGTATTTCATTATTTTATACTCTGCCTCGGAAACTAGAGCGCCGATTTCGGATCAGAGACCATTCTAATGTATTGTACAAATATGCTTGCTCTGGAAAGCTTCATTTGCAAAACACATCACCTCGTTCTGTCGTTGCGTAATTATGTCTTTACTCTTTTATTCATCAGTTTCAACTTGGAGAGCGCTGAAGGTGCATTACGGCATATGTATATATTCTACAATGTAGCATCATATCCTATAGGAACTTTCAGGTTCATCGATCAACCCCAACAGTTACAGATAATTAAAAGCGCTCAAAAGTTTCCACAGTTACTCACTTCACTTTGCGCCATCCATATCGCATTTTACGATGGATGGGACCGAAAAAAAATCGTTTATGTGAGCGCAGGGGTTGGATGTGCCAAACATTATCGTCCTTTTTGTACTTCCTTCTTTTTTTTTTTAGAAAAGTGCATGTTGTATTAACTTCTCTGGCGTTTTTCATCAAATCGACATCCGCCGAGAGATGCTCCACCAAAATTTTGGCGGGAAAATAAACGTTCAAAATATTCTCTCCGTACTTCAAATGTCACAAATTCGAATGCGAAAATTTCTACCTGCAAAAACTTGTCACCTTTAGTAATGCACCACATTCGCAGAACATGGATAGTTGTAGAGCAGTCAGTGCAATACAATTTCGCTATTTGAGAGCAGGTAATAGTCATTGTGCTCAGTCGACTTATCAAGAAATCAGATAGCTGAAAGGTTGAGCGTTGATCAATTTGGGGAATTTATTCACCAGAAGAGGAAACAAGGCCATCATGGAAATTGTTGAATTTTTCATGTATTTTACTATTGCAAGCGAGGTGTTTTCACTTCTATATCGACAGACAAAGCGTGCTTTCATCTTCATTTTGAAATTCGGATTCTTCTACGACTCTGCATGAAGTAAGCCACGCCTGGCCCACAAAGATGCCAGAAACCCTCCTTCGCGGGTGGTCTGCAACACTTACCACTCACACAAACGTTTATAGATTGTAAACGCCGGGTCCACTGTGGTTTCAAAAGACGCACG
>JAARMF010000606.1:19041-43217 GCA_022844705.1 Toxascaris leonina | reverse complement strand
GGGTGGGAGTGGACGAGTAGGGATGAAGAACGGTTTTAACAGAGAACCTTGTCTGCGCAATTTGTAGGTAGGATACATTTATCATGGTGACGTGCTTGGCGGTCAGCGAGGAAGATGCCATTGCAAAGTTGATGAAAATTTGGATAAGTTGAACATGAAGCGATGGTGGATGTGCAGATGTGAAAGTGTTACGGAGATGCTACCGTGCATAGGAGGAGATTCGGAAGCCAGTCTTTGCACTCTCTTAATTATGGTCTCTTTTATCGCTTTTTCAGATATTCAATGATTTTAGACGACTAGGATAAAAAGTATCGCTGGCTGTGGAATAGAGATGTGGGGGTCTTTATTCGATTCCAGACAGTTTTAGGTGAAATTGTGCATGTCCATTTATATAAGAAAGATGGAATTCGATGAGTTTGACACCGCAACTAGCTGTCATAAAACAGTCCTAGTCCAGTCTTCTGTTTTGCCGTCGATTGTGTGGAATTGCGGCTCTGCGTTTGCTCCTTCGTTCGAGCTTTATTCAGTTTTGTATGACCTTTTAAGGGTTTCGAGCGTTAATTGTTGAGGAAGTACATGCTGAACGAAGGTCACCTGTTAATACTTGTTGTGCAGTGAATAGTGACGTGATTATACTTTGGATGCAATGCGTCGTCGGTTCAATGGTGTTCAGCCGGTGTGCGGTATACCCGTAGCTCCGAAATCGTGTTAGCATTAGAATACACGTTTCGTTGCTCGGGTGCACTGCGCATATTTCCGGGATTTGGCCCTCTTGTCCTAGCTGGTCTACCGTATATCGTTTATGGGCCTCAGCTCTGCCTATTCTACTTCCCTTTTCAGCAGAATGTTACGTACATCCTGCTTGATAGTGCTGGTTGCTGCATTTGCAGTTCCAATGTATGTTAATTGTTGTCTAAGTTAACGCTGTGATAGACCATTTCAACTGCAGCCTTTACGAACCAACAGGGATCGGCTCGAGCTGATGAGTCCATATAGAACGATGTTGATCGAAGACTTAGACGAAATGATGGTTAAAGAGCGTCGTCTTCATGAAGAAATGATCCGGAAACTCCTCAGTAGACCGTTCCGCGTGCCGCTGCCGGGTTACACAGGTGATATTTGCTACTGTGCGTTTTATGCTCATCCTTGTTTTATTTATTAGCAACCTGAGAAAGTGACATCAGCAGTAGTCTAAGATGTTGTAGATACTGCTGGGACTCTTTGTCGTTCCCGTCGTGCATATTTTTTACGCTTAAAGTTGCTTCGCTAGTTTCACTTAGTCGATTGAAACTTCGTGAAATGGCCCTAAACTGAATTCTTATCTGAGCTGAGTTGAGGTCGTTGGTCTCAAAGATCCTATAGGTGTGAATAGTTATTGCAGTTTTCATGTGTTAAGTAAAGTGAATGATGCTGTTTGTGTCAGTTTGCTTCAGCGTTCGGTACCTTTTCATCAAAGAGTTGTTATTTTTGTAGCACTCCTCGCGTTAGGGGAGGGATCTTACCGGAGTAATTCCATGAGCAGCGTTTTTCCGCAGATTTGCATTTTATTTCGCGCAGCGGTCGACACTGTCATTGAGAATTCAAAGTGAAAAGCGAGAGGTGATATAATTATATTTCTTCCGTTGTTGCATTATTAGGTAAGAGCTGCCAAGATTGGTGGCGTGCTGCATTTTGAACGTCCCCTTATCATAAAGTCGATACAGTCTAGTGCCGTTCAATATGCGAGTCGAACCCTACGCCAATACGACGTCGCATTACTAATTGATTGGCGGCTGGCGGTAAACCCGTAGATCCGAACTTGTGTTGTGTATGTGGTAACGCAATTCGCCTCTCGGGTGCATCGCTAATTAGCCGTTAATATCCCTTGCCATAATCGGCCAGCAAGCTTCTGCGTCCATTTCGTTTTTCAACAGTTTCTTAGCCATACTATCTTTTGTGTTGTTTTCTGTTGTATAATCTGACAAGAAATCCATCAAGCGCCGTCAGCTTTGTGGGTTTGTGGATTGTAAGAAGGATACAAAGAAACGAAGTACTTAAAAGAGACAGGATATTTTTGGCTCTCGTGGTCGCCCATGTGATTTTACTAACCCTAAGATTGGAAGAAGCCTTTTCTAAGGGGCGTTATTGGTCTAAGGGCTACTTCATAACATTAAGAGTGAGTGATTTTGTCGTGGAGATGGGAGTTTCAACATGCAAGGGAAGCCTAAAAATTCTTCAAAAAACCATTCTTGGGAACCATTCTTCAAAAGTTTACGCGACTTTTAAAAACAACGCCTCATTTTTGATGGTGAAATTAATTGTCAGAAGGCTCGGGAAGCCAGAAGGCGCTAGGATTGCGGCACAGTGGCGTGCGCTGCGCTCTCTTCGACCCGTATGCAGAAGGAGCCCTAGTGCTGTATACTCCTCCAGAGGTCAGCGCGCACGATGCCTTGAAGATTGACGAAAAAACTAAAAAGGTTTGCATATTTTTTGTTCAACGTGTTCACTACCGTTTGGAACAATCAATGCAAGGGCGGTTTATCTTTTTCTTTACGTATTTTTAGCTAATGCGGTCGTGCTTGCAGGAGCTTTATACCGTCGCACCGTTTTTCTCTCATTTTATCGTACAAATTTATGATCGAGGCAGGATGGAGTGCATTGTTTTGATTCTTGATGGTACTTCGTCTAGTGGCGAAAGTTGAATGATTTTTTAATGGCTTGTTCATATATCTTTCGACGTTTGCCGTTTAATTTCGATGGGAGCTTCTTCAATGTCATCAAAAACGAAGTGGGGCGGACACTTTAGTGAATAAGTTCATATGGAGGAGATGGAAAGTATTTCGTTTTGCAGCATTTCAAAGAGGATAGTATTCTTTTGCGAGATCTCACAACTTTGTAATATTTGATGTCGAGTTGGAGTTTGCAATTTTCAAGATAACGTGCAATTTATATTATCATTGTAGTTGCTTTAATGGGCTCACCTACTTCTCCGTTGGTTTTCTTCTACAAACTGAAAAAGAAAATCAGTGATCGTATGACATGAATCTATCAAAATCTGTTTCTTTCATCAACGTAATGCTTACCTCTCTTACGAGCATTGGCATTTAGAGCTAAAGAAAGCAAACCGTTGATAATGGGGCATATGGTGATTGAAGACCACTAACAGTTGGATCTGTTGTAGAAGGATTGCCGTTATGTTAAATCAGGGATGCTGTGAAACTCTTTTACTAGTGTTGTTGGAATGAAGGTTTGCAGGTGCATGTTGTTGTGGATCCAGTATTGAGTGCAGTTCTGCGTCCACATCAGCGTGAAGGGGTTAAATTTATGTACGATTGCACCACCGGGATGAGGATTGAGAACGCATACGGCTGTATCATGGCCGATGAGATGGGTCTTGGCAAAACCCTACAATGTATTACTCTGATGTGGACTCTATTGGTATGTTCAAATATTATTAAAGAATCTGAGAGCGCTTATTTGAAGTAATAGGATGCGATAGTTCAGACAAAACTTTTGCACTCAGTATTAGCCCATCCTCTTTCTCTTCAGTAATTGCGAAGCGCTTTATAAGGCGACGGTCGATTTCTTTTTATTTATGACTATTTGATGCATAAATATTGTCGGTATGTGCTGCCGTCATTAAAAAGGAGTATATCAAACCAACTCATTTAGTTAGCTTTTCAACCACTTGTCACTACCGCTTCAGTAATGTTATTGAACTGTTCAGGCATTTGCTGCTGACGGTAGGTGTCGACTTTTATGTTTCAACAGTCAAAAAATATTTTACATGAGAATGCAGTTTGCCTCATAAATTGTAATCATTTTGTGCTGAGTGATTGCTGATTGATCGGTCATGCTGAATACTATTGCTCATTCTTTAGTCAAATAATACGCAGAGTAATGTCGGAGCTAATTGCAGAGACAAAGCCCAGATGCGAAGCCGCTCATCAGTAAGGCGGTGATCGTGTGCCCGAGCAGCCTTGTTAAGGTATTGTTCAGCTTTCGCTAATACACTTGAAAGCTTCGTCTTGATGTATACCGCACATGCACTTTCCGTTTTGATTTGTGGTGTTGCATTTAGCAACGATTTTCGGTTATACTGCGGTTTGTGGAATGCTCAACTCGGCTATCAATTATCATTTTTGATACCTGTATAGCTTTGGGTCTGACGTTTTGGAATTGACTACTTATAGTTGACCATTCTCGGAATATTTCAATACTGTCGTTCAATTTTGATGGTTGGGGGGGTGGGGGTGGGGGAGGGAGGCATCTTAAGTGTTCTGATCGCTGTAGTCAATATCAACGAGTTTTGAATTCATTCACCAATTGTGTTCGAAAACGACTACAATTATTATGGATTGCCAACAGTTCGCACATTTCATGGAATCATAAACAGTTGTATTTAGCGGAGAATGGTAATAAAACGAAATATCAGTCATAACGCCTTACCCGTTTATAATGATTGTTCCTCTGTTGTTTTCATTTATCGACCTCAATATTGACTGCCTTTATTCTGCTCTCATTTGAAAGTGGTGATTGAGGAGTCGGCTGGATTGGGAAATGTGTAAGTAGTGAGCGGAATGCATTTAGAACTGGGACAAAGAAATTGCGAAATGGCTTGGTGGACGAGTGAATTCACTGCCAATTGATAGCGGCGGAAAAGAAGAAATTGACAGAAATTTAGGTAACAGTTTTATCTCATTTTTCTTGTTGTTCATTTTATTTGTGTCGATATTCTTGTCTTTTTCAGTCGTCCTCGTGCCTATCACATTATTTTCTCGTCATCACAATTATTTCCTTGTCATGCTTTAATGGAAACCTAGACATGATCTGCCGTAAAACGTCTCCAGTCGACTTTTTCTCTCACGAGGAGAATTGTGCAAGGAGAGAGAGCGAGATATCCCTTTTCTTTTGGGGGAGAGGGGGAGGGCGCGATGAACTATTGGTAGGGTAGGTCGCGAAGTGTGTTCCCCTTTTTCCACTGTGAAAATCCCCATAGTATATAAAAATTTCTTGAACTTGTTCTTGAACACATTTTTCAATCCTTTGAGCACTACCTACTATAAAATTCATACAAGAATAGAGTGGACATCTTCTGCAGCAAGTGGCAGGATGTAATGCTACTCAGTGAAGCGCGATGTTCAAGTTATAAGTATCGTCATAAAGCTAAACTTTCCTCGCAATGCAACAATATTTAATTCGCATCAGTGATGTGTAGCAAACAGTAAATGGTCACAGGAGTGCGTTAGACTGAGCAAGAGCAGTGGAATACTGTCGAACTGTTTTATAAAACTTTGTGCCGTATTCTAAAAATGGCATCCTTTACATCGTAGATATCGGCCACACACATCGTGCCTATACTGATCCGATAGGTTGCAAACAGTAGTCATGTATGAAATGAAGGGGGTTGAAAGAAAGATGCTAACAGGGGTGTGTTATGTGCTGATGTCCCTGGCAATAAAAGTCAGGCTGAAATGGACGCTAAGAAAGGAGGATGGCAAAGCGAGAAAAGAAGTAACAGGTAGAAATCGAGCCAAAGAGAAGGACGAATTAGAAAACGGAAGGAAATAATAGAAGAGAGCAAATGTGGTGTAGAAATCGGCACACAGTAAGAAATGGCATCTATGAAGCATCACAGACTAAGTCATGGATATTAGTATCAATAACGCCACAGATGCTTTGTAAGGAACCGGAAGGGGTCGCTGACGCGATCAACGGTGTGGAATGGGGAAGTACATAACAGCGACCGAACTACTCTGTACTGGCAACACAAGCAAGGAAATTGGGTAGCCTTCAAAGGGGGTTGATAATGACTAAGTTTTGAAATAGGTGCTTGGTTAATTCGCGAAGGACTTAGAGCAGTTGAAATGAAAGGGCGGAAATTGTCTGGAAATGGTGGGCATAGGCAAGGACGCATATGGGCCACTGAAAATGAAGGAGGATCCGTGGACGCATTACGTTAGAACAAAGCACACGATCAGTAAATATGAGTATCCAGAAGAAGCAGTAACTGCGGGTAGGATATTCGCTTTATAAAACTTCGTAGTGTTCAAAACTGCGACTTCAGTGCAGTTACAGTCCATTGAGTGTAGGGAGAGGCATATAGAGAAGAGTATTGCGGTATATTCTTAGGGGTTCCACAGCTGAAGCACAGCAATTGCAGTGAGTGGGAATTAATCGGAAATAACAGAGGAATCATTATCACTAGCATCTCCATCAGTATCGTCGCCAACAACATTGCACTCCTCCTGTTCGCTTCATCAAAATTGCATAACCGTTCACTGCCAACAAATGCAAAAGGATTCATGGGCCCGAAAAACATGCTGGGCACTTTTCTCACTCAGGCCTCTGAAGATTTCTTATCTTCAAATCGATTCTTCGATTTTTGGCAACATGCATCCTATTTACATTGAATATCAACTCTTTGTCAAGTGAACCCAGTAGAGCGACCGCTAGCTCCATGGCCACAATGCACATTTTGGAAACACCATACTCGCTGTATGGTATAACGGCACAACATATTCGACAGTCCCGCGTATAGAGGTTGTCGTACGAAGGCGATGGTGGCAGGTGTATCATTTTTGCTGAAAATCTCGATAGACAGTAGCAAATGATGGGGTAGAACAGTTCCTTCCCTTCGCTTGTGGGATCCTTCAGCGACGACGAATACAGATACGCGACCGGGAAGAAATCAAAGATTGGTGTTTTACGAGAAATCCTTTCTCCACTTGCTGAATAAAGATTACACAGACAGACCTGCCATTCAGTTGCCACTGTTTTATTCTACGTGGCATTCACCATTGCTAAGCATTGCAAATGGCCGAGCAGTTAGCAGGCAATTGGCCTTTGCTAACCATTGGCAATAATCCAATATAACCTGATCCTTCCTGTTGCTTGCAATTTTTTTGTTCGCATGTTCGGTGATGAATGGTGTTACAACAGGCCATACCTGTAAAAAGACGACCAATTCTTCAGCAGAGTACAACGCAAACAAATAATGACAGACAACAAATTATTCCTTCAAAAATATGCAGCAAAGTTCTGACGCTCACAGTACTTTGGAAATAATATAGCTCTGTTAACTGCTTCACCGGAGAGGCACAATAGCTTGTTTCGCTCCGGGCTATTGGTTGGCCCCACACACTCGAGTTCGATTTTTTGCGCTATGGAAAAGCATTTAAGGTTAGACAAAAATCCTGTGTTCTGCAGTTGTCAGTACCGATTGTTAATATATAGAGCCTGTTTTACTGCGGCATACGCCGTTTATGTTTTATATAAGGAATCAGAAAAAATTAGAGTACCGCGCCCCTCGAAATTTGGTGCCGACGATGAAGAATTTCTGAAAGATTAGAAGGGTGGTTTAGGTAGGTTATTTTCGTTTGCATGATGTGTCAAGGTGCAGTGAAGACGTTCTTGCGAAAGCCGAAATATCTTGTTCGAAGAAAAGGGGGGGGGGGGAAACCCCAGGTTTTTTTAAACCTATGTTAAGGTTGTTTTTTGATAGCAAACAGGCGATATGAAGAAGCTTGACAAAATGCTTCCAGAGCTGAGTGACCTCCTAATCATTATCTAACTCTAAGTGCTGTTTCGAGGAGCAGGCTTATTTTTGAAGTTCTGTTCATGCTGCGATTATACCACCTGGCATTCTATTGTTCGATAATTTGCAGAGTCATTTGTATCGCAAATGGGTAATCGTTGCTCCACTCCGGTGCTCATCATTTCCTACGAGACGTTTCGCTTACATGCCGAAGTTCTGCTCAGGAAGGAAATAGGTCTTGTTATATGCGATGAAGTAAGCATAACGTATTTTGTACCAGTCTCTACTCCATAGGGAGTAAAGCTTTCTCAAATTCTCTTACACCTTTCAAACATCTCGAAGCAGCGAACCCAGGAAGAGGGCATTCTCCAAAATACGCGATGATTGCAATTGTAAAGTGTTTGATGGCCTTGTCTTTCCATTCTAATTTTTAACTTGTTTGGCAGTGATGATTGTTTCTATGTCTATAGCAGTATGGCTTCTTTGTTTGCATTATTTCAGCTATACTAACCAAAGAAAGACCCTTTGATTGAAAAAAGGCAAAGCTATCGAACGATTCACAACACATTGCAATTCACTTAGTACAGTTGAACAGCAGTAGTTCTTGGGCGCATGTGCCGACCCAGTCGTTTGTTTTGTTGGTTTTTGCAAATTCCTGTCTTTGTTAGCACGAACTCTTTGTTGGGAATTGAGGAATAAAGGCATTCAAATAGTTTATATAAAATCTGACATTTTGAAGGGTCACCGCCTGAAGAACAGTGATAATCAGACTTACCAGGCGTTATCAGGTTTGAAATGTGAACGACGAGTGCTAATTTCGGGTACGCCGATCCAGAATGATCTTCTTGAATACTACAGGTCAATCTCGTTTCACATACTTTTGCAACGGTTTGTTAGAGAGAACTGATATTCAGTCCTAGAGTTTGATTTCTATCGTTGCTTATGGACGCATTGCCGGCGGAATCACAGAGCACGTCCCAGCAAAATTTGCAATGCATCGTTACAATTGGCTAACCTTCATTCGCACTCAATAAAAGGGTAGAACGCCATCATTCGTAATTCCACTGAATCACCTCACAATCAATTCGGTTAATTGCACCTAAAATGAGGTCATTTCATCGTCTTAGCTGCAGTTTTCATCCTATTACTAGGGCGTGTTCTTGCAAATCTATCTTGATGTAGGTTTGTAAATTGTGGACCTGCGTCTTGGTGCTGCACTCATTTTTCTTTCGAGGGAGCATGGGAGCTTTAACGAGGCGAGAGTACACTCTCTATAGATTCATATTTTATTAGCATACATTTCCATAGACAAGCTTGCTTGATATATTGCAAGCTTTTGATGGAGTTGTCTTTAGAACGCCTATCGCAATTAAAGCTATCTCTGAATGTGCATAAGGTGCACACTGAAGGCAAAGTGTTCAGATTCTGAAAAATTCTTAAGGTAGATGCTTCGAATTGCAGTTTGGTGAACTTTGTGAATCCGGGATTGCTCGGAACAGCGCAAGAGTTTAAGCGACGATTCGAGAACGCGATCTTGAGAGGACGTGATGCAGATGCAACAGATGCGCAACGAACAAAAGGTGACGAGGCGCTTGCTGAGATGGCTTCGATTGTAAACAAGTGTATCATTAGACGAACGTCAACTCTGCTCACCAAATATCTACCTGCAAGTTTTGTTTGATGTATTTTCCTTATAGTACAGTCTTCTCATCAACAGTCAGAAGCTCAGTAGGAATATGACAGTGTTGAAGATTCATAAAAGAAAAAAAAGTGCATCATGTTCTTGTATCTTTTTCTTGAGGAAGGAAGTTCGGTTAAGTTCAGCGGAATTTATTTGATGAGTTAGCAGTGTGGATATATTTGCCAATTGCTCGGGGAAGTAGGTGCTAGATGTTGGACGAAGATTGGTGATACTATTGTGAATGAGAATTTTCCACACGTTCGTTTCGTTTGCGTATTTGTGTTCACATGGCAATATTTTTGCAGGTAAAATACGAGTTAATCGTGTGCTGCAAATTGACCGATCTTCAAGAGAAACTCTATCAGAAGCTGATTTCTTCAAAACGTCTCAGAGAGGATGCTTCTTGCAGCGGTATTCCTTTGGTGTTTAGTTGTTGACAGCTCTCCTTATGAACGTATGCAACAAATGAAAGCTAACGAACTGTTTCGGCAAATATGCGTTTAATGCTATGATAATTTTGGGTGGAAGAGTGGAGGCAGAAATTATAAGGCAGCTGTATTTAATGAGTTCATTTAATAGTTCGTTTTGATTTATCCCTCAAAAAAGAGTCAATTAATCATTTAGCGCTATATAATCGTTTCTTTATTCACCTTAGTGAAACTGCTTTATTGCGGATTCAAATTGATCAGTTTTGCACTTCCGTCATTATTGTATGTAACTGATCGAAATGCTTGACTGTGTGGTCGGCGAACGCCTCGCTCCATTATTACGATATATCTTTAGAACAGACAAAATAAGCAGTTTGCAGATGGAAAAATAACGGGTACAGCTCTGTCGTTTATAACGAACTTGAAGAAATTGTGCAATCATCCGCAATTAATCTATGACAAATGTCAGCAGAACGAAGAGGGCTTCCAAGGTTTGTATGCCGCAGATTTGCTTCACTTCATTTATTTTCTTTCACCTCAAATACTAATGTTACAGCCGNTTTCACCTCGAATACTGATGTTACACCCAAGAAAATTCAATTCTTCGACGTTGAAATTCCGCATGCGTTTTAGATTTTCCAGTTTTCGAACTTGACGACTTCCAGACGGCTTCTGGAAGTTTTGCTCGAGACTTCTGGTTCTGAAGAGTGATAAGACCTGATCTGAAGTTTTTCTGTTTATATGAGTGAACGAGGAAATTCCATCAATTCCTGAAAAATGCATCAGGCATAGAAAAAGACGACGATTTATATGTAAATTATTTGGCATGCAGTGGAACTTCCGATTGAGGTTTCTTGGGTGAGAGTAATGAGGTCTGTACGAATATTAATCGGTGAAGTGGTTTTCTGTTTTATTTCACGCAGCGCCTGAGTTGAGTATTACTAACTGCTGCCAAAAATCAGGTGGAAGCGCAGAAGGGGTGCCACATTTCTATGCAGAAATATGAAAATTTCTTGAGCGAGAATTCTGCAGCACGGGTGTTGTNGGTGCTGGTCGTTATAGCTTGCATGTGAATAGCATTGCACGATGTGATGATAAGCGCTTGCATATACTACTTGTCCATTGTATTTAGAGGTATCGCTTCCTTCGAAAAATCATCCGGAAGTCTCTAAATCCGCGGAATCTGAATCTGAATATTGGTATTGACACTAAAAGTAGCCTTTTATCTATAATGCTAGAACACGATAGCATCCGGGAAATGAGTGCTCTATACTAGCAATGCTGTTTGTTCAACTCGTTCGTCGATTGGCAAGAATGCTTTAAGGATGCTTGGAGCTGTTCCCATCAGGCTTCAGTGGCAAGACGTTCGAGCCGGCGTTCTCAGGCAAAATGAAAGTGCTTGACTATCTGTTGGCGATTACAAAACAAACCACGAACGACAAATTCGTCCTCGTCTCCAACTATACACAGACAATTGATTCATTTGTCGAGGTTGTCTTACAAATGTTTTATTGTCAGACTTTTAGCTCCATGTGGGTTCACACCGTGTAATTCATCCATCACACTGCTTTCGGAGATAGGCTAAATGGGGAAAGGTGAAAAGTGTGTGCAAGCCATGCGGCAGGTAGGCTGAGGAAAGACAAGGAGATAGGGTGGTGATACGAGCAGATTTCTTGACCAAAGGAAGAGCATTTTAAAGCTCACATACCTTGTCGCACTGTTTTTTCCTCTTTGGGTAAATCATTCCCCAGAAAACTTGTAGATGAACGCTTCAAAAATTGATGCGTTTGCTGTGCAATTGTAACGAACGTTGAGTACAGCACGTATGATGATGTAAATTGCATCATTAATTCTCCATCTTCTTCTTGTGCGCTCATTTCCGAGTTTTTTTTTTGATGCATTTCTTTTGAAATTTGATGTCTATAAAAGTTGGCTGCAAAAGAAAACTATGTAGTCTCTTTGGTTCGCTTGCATAATACATATCGCTGACTACCTTAATCTTTAATCAACTTCGCACCCTCACGTGTTCGGTAAGGATGTCGTTTTGCGATGAGTAATTGTTGTAAATTAAGTTGTGCAAATTACGTCGTTATGGATATGTGCGCCTAGATGGAAGCAGTTCGATTAAACAACGTGCCAAAATCGTCGAGAGGTTCAACGACCCTACGGTGCGTTTGCCGTTTCACTTATATATAATCGTGAAATCAACTGCATTATGCGAATTTTGGCATTAACGAAATTATTGTCGTTGGATAGAAGATAAATTGTGTGAGTGCGGTAAATAGCCACTAAATTGTCTGACTCTTGTATGTTTTGCACTCAGAAAGCAAAACCGAATTTGAAGATGCACAGAAGTCAGCCATCAAATCGAATAAATAAACCTCTTTTAGCAGAATCATATTGACTTGGTGATGGGCAGCAGAAAATATGGTTCGAGACATGAAGCGTATAGCATGAAATATTACCTTCTCTATTGCAGAGTTCCGAGTATGTGTTTTTGTTGTCGTCAAAGGCAGGTGGATGTGGGCTGAATCTGATCGGAGCAAATCGCTTGGTTATGTTTGATCCGGATTGGAATCCTGCAAACGACGACCAGGCGATGGCCCGAGTTTGGCGAGATGGCCAAAAGAAGCATTGCTTTATTTATCGCTTATTAGCAGTAGGTTTATTTCCGTCTCAGACACTAAATTTTTTNATCGCTTATTAGCAGTAGGTTTATTTTCGTCTCAGACACTAAATTTCTTTTTCAGTAGAGAAGGTTATTTCTCCACTCTAAAGTTTTTTAGTTACCGTTAACGATTTTTTGAAACACAGAAATTAGAAGCCTTTTATTTTTATTTTTATTTTTTTTGAACCTGCAAAGGCGCCGAAGATTCCTGTTGATTTTGTGCTGCAAGTTTGCTGGTCGCATCAGCCCCACTCCCTCTAATTGAATATTTCGGAATGTATTTAATGAGTGTTGAATAATTTCATAGACGGGTACGATCGAGGAGAAGATGTTTCAAAGACAAACGCATAAGAAAGCGTTGTCGTCTTGCGTTGTTGACGAAGAGGTTGATGTCGCACGACACTTCTCGAAGGATCAATTGAGGCATCTTTTCGAATTGAAGACAGGGATCGCCTCAGATACACATAACACGTGCGTGGTTATAATTAATTCACATCATTCAGCAATTCAAGCACAGCGAAAATCATTTCGTTGTGATAGCTTATAGTGCTGACCCCCTTCGTTCATATTTTTTGGTTTTTATTGGTTGGCAGACTCATTTTCCTCTTCTTTCCGCTCCTGTAAGTTCTTATTTAAATTAACTTTTTTTCTAAGCAATCAGAATCGAGTAAATATGTGATTAGGAAGATTTGCTTAAATCTTTTTATTTGTTTCCTTTTCCAAACGGAAATGAGTACCATTTGCAGAGCACTCGATAATGCACTTAAAAGTCAACATACAAGGTGTAGTATGAGGTTTTTGGTTAATTTAGATGAGCCCACACTACTATAAATTTATAGCACCAACAGTCTGTGAGCACACTTATCCATGTGTTATTATTATTGGGAAACTCATTTACATCTTCCGCTAACGTGGCATGGTTTACTTTTAAAGAGTGCATACGAAATTGTTGAAAATGCTAGCTGTTCTTTTTTGCACCTCTTTCTTTGTCAACATTCATTTAATATATCGCCCCAGCGATGTGCATTTACTGAAACGCTAGATCGCTCAACATTTTCGTCGTGGCATTTCCGAACGGATGGATGATACAAAAGGAAGAGAATCTCACAACGTTGATAGGAGCAAATATATTTTGTGTAATTCATCGCAGAAGATCGTATTCATTCATTTTCTTCTTTGGGGTCTGCGTGAAAAGAAAGTCGTTTATTATGATCGGCTGAGGTGTTAAATTGCGTTTTGATTCGATATATTGTTAAAGTTATTGTCCACGCTCACCGAATAGAAGTGATGTTACTTTATTTAGGCTTAAATGCACACGTTGTGTTAACGGAATTGAGTCTCGCGAGCCACGTGAATCGGCTGATACGGGCTCCGATTTAAGCGAGTGGTACCATGCGCAGAGGGACATTCGCAAAATACCAGATCAGGTGTGCATTTTCTCTCCTTATTCCTCATGTGCTATTGAATGAAGCAATAGAAAACTTGCAGGAAGGTGTTTTCGAAGGTTTTTCGTTTCAGAATTCATAGTAGCACATCGCCCCGAGATCCTTTCAGGACATTATTTTTTCCCGAGCAATCCTTGCGAAAGTGACAACGTCAAGCAGAAACCGTTTCCGCTCTTCCACTGAAAATTGAAAAAGTTTACGGATGTGTTATATTCATATAAGCGGTGAAAGTGCCGAATCTATTGTATGGCTGTTTACAGGCGTTGAAGAGCGTTTTTGAGTGCGGAGCGATAACATTTGTCTTCCACCAGAAGTCGCACGATACGAGGCAGTAACTGCGCACCCTCGAAGGGACATCTCGGCTGCTTATCATCGATCCTGCTATTATTGTTTAGCATGTGTTGCAAGCATGAATACCACCGCAATTTCCTCACTTTTTATAGCTTTAGGAATAAGCATGCTCTTGAGACTTCGCTTACCTCTCAGGAAATTTGTAGGATCAAGCGATAGAACAACGAGATGGCTGCGTGGGCGTTTAGCTGTATTTTATTTACTGCAAGAATGTGCAGTTGGTTTTTTGCGATCTTTAACGACGGGTCAGAAGGCCCGAGTGGCACTAGTTAATAGCCCGAACTTGATTCTTGGAAAGACTGATGATTCTAAAGAATTGAGGTGCTTGTTTCCCGCTGAAGCGAGCTTATTTAAAAGTTTTTCCGCCTAAACAAACTTGTTTAACCGTTTCCGTTCCAAGTTGTTAGGTTCAATGATTCCTTTTATAATTTGTTTTGTGGAAAAGATTTCTAAGCTGCTATCCAAGTTGTATGTTGACAAAATAGAGATGTGTTTGTACAAAATGAAAGTTCGAATAGATTTTTCAAATTACGCATCTGCTGTCGTTCTTATTGATATGCCAATAATCGGCTAAATCATCACTAAAGTTGCTAAATGAAAGCCTCGAGAAATAATGATAATACTGCTGCTCATTATGAGGCTATTGGGATAATTAGTATAACACTTCTGGAGCATTACCGTTCAAAATAGCACAAAGCACATAATGTTAATGTATTACGAACCCAGCATTACGTTTGTTGACTCTTTGCAGTGAAACACTACTCACAGAGTGGCGAAAACACTTCCGAATTGAACACTGAAATCAATTAAAATGGAGATGAGGAGTTTTTGGTTTATACATTTATGTGGGTTGACTCCCCTGGTTATTCTGTGATCCCCAAACGAGCGCTATAACCTTTGGACCAATTATAATCATGATGCCAACTGGACAGAACTCCTGGCAACAACAAAGAACACTAAGCAAAAGGGATTTGACACACAAATCTATAAAAGTAATCGACGCATGCATTTGGGTGATGTGCGTGTAGTTGGAGTGCCTTTCACGTAACGAAAGGCATCACTTTTCCTTGAGAAACATCTAAAGATTACATATGATCTCTCGCATTTATCCGTCCTTTGTTTCGCTGCTGTTAATTTTGGAAAGTTCGGTGTGAGCTTCGAAAATTGTTATGCGTATCATTAAGCTCTATGAGGCAATTGTGTTCGCCACAAGTACATCGGTAGTTGGTGATGCAAATTGGAATCTTGTGTACCGTTAAAGTAAACGATGGGTGGCGATAAGCCAATGAAGTGGACTTTAAACAAGAGTGCATTGTCGCTTCAACAAAATATACATCATCTTGGGAGGCTGTGTCCTTTGACTTCCGCTAGGTGGGCGTTACTCTTAGTGACATTGAAGTGGGCGGCTTTTGAGAATGCGATAGTAACGCTTATATTGCTGTAATGCATTTCATCACAAATGTCACGCCATAGTTTATTGTGGGTGGTCCAATGTTGAGCGATTAAAAACTACCGCAATAGGTCATCAATCGCCCATATAAACGTTGCACCTGCTGCGACACTTTCTACGCAAACCGCTAGCGAGAGTTGTATCAGCGGTACACCCATCCACAGGATATTTCTTGGGGGCCTTTAGAAATTACACTGACCGCTGTTTACACTGACCGACTAAAAGATGTTAGGCAGTTCTAAAGCCGGGAAACTAAGAGCAGTTCCCCTGCGTCAGGTGATCGGTCGAATAACCACGAAAGGCATTCGTTTGCCATTGATCGAAATCTCAGCTCCTAACCGAAGTTCCGTCAAAAGCAACTTGCTGCAAGTATCGCGAAGAAATATGTTTCATTAATTGTTTCTTCACACAGCTATTCCAATAAGAAGCAGGAAACGGATAGTCGAATGGAAACGTGGACTACATTTAAATGGAGAATTCACAGACTAATCGCCGAATGATGAAACAGGAAACGGAGAATAAACAGAATGAGGGGATGAAAGGTCATGTGTTGTGCGATTTCACATTTGCCTGAAATGAAGTGTCATGTCAACGAACCGCATCTGACAGCCTGCTCATGGGGCAAGCATTTCATCTTGTCAGAGTATGCTGATTTATTCGATGCAGCTGCCAGCTTCGTACTCTTTTACCTTGCATATGATATGCTTCGCAAGGAATATTAATCTTTTTTGAAACGAGTACGTGAGTAAAAAATAGCAGACTGAAGACTGTGGTATCCATAAGTTCGCTCCTTGCACATGAACGGTTAGTCACCCGTTTGGAGAACTAATTCAGCCTCTACATGGCCTGGGAGAAGTGGCTGAGAAATTTTAGCGGATTGTGAAAGGACAAGCAACAAAATGCGGTCACCAATCAAAGATATTCGATTGCAACGCCGAACCTGAGGTCAGCATCAGGCGCAGAAGTCCCGGTCAGCGACTGGCCGAGGACATCCGCTTCGGAACGGGTTTCGGTAGCAGCCGCAAAAAAAACGGGAAAGTGAGGACCGAATATAGATTAGCTTATAAAAACTGCAAGAATGTTTTGTTAGTTATAATAACGAGGATAATGCCCTCTCAAATGAGATTTTTAGTTGAATATCGCTTGAATCATTGATGGCAGCCTAATGTGCATTAAAATGTCTGTTAGGTCGACTCTCGTTTGCAAACAAAAATCACTTCTGCTCAACTTGTATATTCAACTATAAAACGAATGCATCGTCAAGTTTTTTAACGTATTTCTGTATAATGGCATTAAAATGACAAAAAATCCAAACATGCCCGATTTCACGATAAATCTCACAACACCTTTTTATTTGAAACTATCCATTTAGTGTTGCATAGGTAAGCATTGACGAATCAGCTGTGAACGCTAAATGGGCAGTTTAAATAAAAAGAGCTCAAAAAGCTCGTCAAGGAATCCACGTTTGGCGTCATTTTGCTCTCTGCGTCATTTTTGTCATTTTCTCATTGATTTTTTATATACCTATTTAACAAGCACCTCGATCATCCTGTCGGCCGGGACCCACTTTATAAAACGAGATTCCGGCAGTTGTGTTGGTGGGCATCATAATTGTCCAATTTGAACTGGGCACCAAAGTGAGTATTGGATTATGATACGATACTTACGAATGGGTAGTGAAGATTTGGGGCGCAGTGCAACTTGAGTCGGAAATAGGTTCCTCCGCAGAGTGGGGAAGATGGCTGTAACGATCTGTGTAGATAGTACTTGGTGATTGTGGCAGCTTTTACACCTCCCGAATATGTAACGAAACAGAAGACATCTCTTAGAACCAGACTTTCAAACGTCCGTTCTTAGAAGCAGCATTTCCTGTCGTCGCAGCAGCTGGACTACCCTTCCTTTGCACCAACGCTCGTTTTCCGGATGCCATCGTTGCTAGTTAGTACATCCTTTCAAAATGTTGAAGGGTAGACATGCCTTTGTTTTATATCATCTAAATCCGTTTATTGTGGAGAATATCTGTACCCTTGGCGCTAGCTTGTCAAGGATGGATGGAAATGTCAGCACGAGTACAACAGGTGTAGTGATTTTGTTAGAATACTCATCGACAATTTTTCTCCAAGGTTTGCGCATAAAGTTCGCATCTTAAGGAATTTTTATCCATGTAGACCCGAAACCCATTTAGGCAAAGTAGTATAGTAAAAAAAAGAAATAATAGAGAGCTGCATCGTTCCGCCAGTCGAAAGTGCCAAAAAATGAACGAGCAGAAATGTATTCGTGTCTTGCAGGCAGCTCGAATGAGACCTCTTGGAGAAGCGCCGTAAGGGAAGTGATGGTGTTGGTCATAGAACTCGAATGCAGCACCACTTTGAAATGCTCTCAAAGTTGTTGCGAAGGATGCAAACTCAAATATGTAAATCGGGTGTAGATGATGATGATGTTGCATAGGTGGTCGCTTTCAGAGAACGTATTGTTTGGCTGACTCAGTTGCGAAAGCACAAGCTGTCAGCCTCTGATATCACCTTGTGCAGATATTTCTTCATCGTGTTAGTGGGTTGCTTTGCAATTAATAGGAAGACCTTTCTTAGGAACATACAGATCACTCGATAGCAAACCGTTTCGAAAGAGAAACTGCATTGGTAATTGTCGAAAGAGTCGATGTAAAACGAACCAAAAATTTTCCCCACATAGGATCGACTGCCCGGTAGGTAATTCAAGACATCCATTAGCAGCGTCCATAATTTTGTGGAAGAACATGTGATTCTCGAGTGTAGACTACACCAAACATATTTCGTCAGCGAGGCTTCTGTTGTTCGTGAATTGAAACTATTGGATTAAGAGGCACATACGTGCACAGACTCAGACCCACCGCGATATACTTTTACCCGGAACATGCAGAATTAAAACGGTCGTCGTTCGGCATCCCTAACACTGCTCAATTGTTCTGTTTCACCAGTTTTTCGAGCTGACAGCTTTGCAGTGATACCTGATGTTAGAGTTGGAGGGTGTCGTTTAGGTGTTCGGGGGGCTGCAGCATGCTTGTGCATCATTTTGGAAGACTGTGCAGTATTGGTCCGTGTTGCTCATCCGTGGTGGCCGCATGGTGTCTCACTCGTGTGCTTCGTCTCGCGACAACTGCGGCATCTGCCGTCGATCGCAACGCCAAGCCAAACCTCAATGTCGGCACCATTGGGCACATCGACCATGGCAAAACGACCCTCACGGCCGCCATCACCCGTGTCCTATCAGCCAAAGGTATAGCCTTTCCTTTCCTTTTTCAATATTATTACCCTATTCTGATGATATTATTATAAACGAAGTATTGCCAAGCACTGCTACTATATATGGTGGAGGGTTGAATCATGTCAGCCGAGTTGGTTCGTCTATGTTGTAAGCGATGGGCAACTTGATCGTTACAGGCTTGAGGTCACCATCGATAGCCATTGCTCATTATGAAAGTTCTTTGGCTTTTATTTACGCCAGAATATGCATGGGTTTTACCTAGAAACCCATGGGAAGGGGTAGACACTGCTTTTGGGATGAACCAATGCTCTCTCAGTGAAGGATCACTCCGACTGTCGGAAATGGAGGGGAAGGAGCGGATGCAAATTCAAGTTAAGGGAAGGAGGCGCCGTGCTGTGGTGGCGCGAGAATCTCTTAGTAGATGGTTTGTTGGTCGCATACATTTTCGTGTTGCACTGTTGAAAATACCCCTTGGAATTCACTGTTAGAGCACTTTACATTGGAGAAGTAAGAGTGATGATGCAAGATGTGACCTGCAAAAATCAGCCGATTCGTCGCAAAAAATATTACGATTTTCGGCTTTCTGCAGTTATGTTTATCTTTCGGGACGCTGTTATTTCAGCTGTTGATTTTTGGAAGAATTTTGGACTTTTTAATTTGTCCTTTTTTAATATTCGTTTACACATAAATTGCACTAAAATTAGAAGGGTACAGGTAAGTAAGGTCTAAGCTGTAGTAATATACGAAACTGATGACGGTTTTATAGGCAGAGCAAAGTTTGTGAGGTTCGACGAAATCGACAAGGGTAAAGAAGAGAGGAAGCGTGGTATAACGATCAATATTGCTCACATCGGCTATGAAAGTGATAAGCGAAGATACGCGCACACGGACTGTCCCGGTCATAGCGACTTCATCAAGAATATGATTTGTGGTACCGCACAAATGGATGCCGCCATTCTAGGTGAGTTTTGTAATACTATTGCAGTGGCAGGAAATCTGTTTCATTCTTTCAATTTTCGAACTAAATGTTATGCTGTCACCCATCCACCTCGCCATTCTCCATTCTTATACCCCATTCTCTGACATTTCACTTCCTTTGTTTATATTTATCTAAATGAAAGAAAAGTAAGCTAGAATTTCGTAGAATTTTAATGGGAATGTTTTAGTGATCGCTGCTACGGATGGTGTAATGGCGCAAACGCGAGAGCATCTTCTATTAGCACGACAGATCGGTTTGTCTCACATGATCATATTCATAAACAAGGCGGATCTAGTGGATGATGATGTTCTCACGCTGGTAGAAATTGAGGCTCGCGAACTACTTCTCGAACATGGATTTGATGGTTATCTCTTCAATTTTGCTTGCTTTGATTAAACAAACTTTTATGCAGTTTTAACACTTTAAAAAGCTTTCTGCCGCTGTTATGAAATGGAACAACGAAGGAAGTTCGTCTTTTCCTTCTCAAAAGCACCTTCGTGGACTAAAATTGAATGTTTTTTTTATTTCAAATGCTTGCTAATACGTGATATCTCTACGAAAGAAGCATCAAAAAGCTTCTCAACGTTGCTTAACAGATCAAGCGATGAGTGATTGGTTTCAAAATTCACCGTTCGATTCTCTCATCAGGTTTAGAGCAGATTAAATCTCCTATTGATTCGTGTGTAGTTTACTCGCCATCAAATATTTTTATTGTAGTAATCTGAAGGGGGAGAATTTGTGATGTATATAATTGTAATGGAATATTGAGGTATTGATGCAAAGTGATTTAATATGGAAATTATAGAAAAGAATGTTGCGGTGATAAAGGGTTCGGCGTTGGATGCTCTCGAACGTGGAAGTGGTGAATGCATCGATCAACTGCTTGATGCTCTTGACAATATTCCTCTCCCTAAGAGGCTTCGGGTTACTTTTTCTTGTTTCTTTTTCTTGTTTTGCTTCATTTCATCTCTTTGTATACTTCGCGTAGTTAGTGTGAATCACAGTCATTGAACGGAATCAGTTCCCTGTCTTCCTATTTTCTGCTGCTTCCTTCACCCCAGCCCCCTCTAAAACCTTTTTTTAACCTGCTATCGTTTAGGCAAATGCCAAGGTTCCTGAGACCCGCAGCTTGCGCCCCTTTGCCTCTGCTACCGAGATGTGTTATGTGAGGCTCAAGTAGGCGAAAATCCAAATATCCTGCCCTATACTCTTGTTTTCTTCAAATATCTTCACTCAATAGTCTCCATTAACGATGTTCGCAATGTTCTAAGCACAACTAGAATTGGGCTGTAAATTGGAACTCGGTTGTTTGACGTTCCTCAATGTTCCTTCAGAAAACACTCGTCAATTAAGACGAAAATTCAATTAAAATGGATCTTTTCGATTTTTCAGTAGAATTCTAACGATTCGTGTAAGGTCACTAGTGACTAAGTTTGGTGATGAACGCATCTTTTATAGCGAAGGAGACTCAAGTATGAAATCCCGAAAATTATCACACGATTATTTATGTTCCCCATTCTCAGTAAATGGCGGTGAATGTGTAAGAAGTGATGTGCATGGTCACATGGGGGGGGGGGGGGGGGGGGGGGGGGGGGGGATGGAATGTGCAAGTGCACAATGTTTGATGCACTTCTGCAGCGGTTCCTTCTTCACCTTCCCTTCATATGTCAATCGTTACCTTAGTTGCAGACGCCATGCATATTACTACTTGGCATTGTTTCCAATCGGGTCATATATGCGCTTCTGAACTTATGCTTATATTTTGTGAAATGGACTTAGCACACAGCTGAATCGTCGCATAATTCGAAAGGCAGAGACCGATGGCATTGATTTCACTTTTAGTTAATTAAAGGTATTTTTCGCATGCATTTGTAGGATGCGCCTTTGTTAATGCCGATTGCATCACGAATAGCAATTACGGGAAGAGGGACGGTCGTTGTGGGTACGGTAGAAGAGGGAATGATCAAGAAGGGCGACAAAGTGGAGATCAAAGGTGCAGGTAATTCAATCCAAGCGGTCGCTTCCGATATCCAGGTTTTCGGCAAGGCTGTCAAACAGGTGGGTATTCTATTCTCACACAGTATTCGCCATCTCAGATAAGCTGGATGAAAGCTTTTGAACACGACATCAGTACTGATGAGGTGAGATTAGCTGATCTGTTAATATCAACTCAGTGGTGATGCAAATTTTTTGTCGCAGGTGAAGGTTGATGTTTGCTTATTTTTTGTAAGATGGTTGTTTCATTAGAGAATCTAACGACTTAATAGTAATATCAATTAGTTTTTTAAATTTTTATTGAGGCTCGTTGGCTCGTTTTTGTGAGTATATCTTTTGAAATTTTGAGGTAGAGGCAGGTGAACACTGTGGTGTTCTTTGTCGAGGAGTGAAACCAGACGATGTGCACCGTGGTATGTGGATGGGCGCACCTGGCACTATCAATACTTCAAATTTTTTCAAGGTTCCTCTCTATTCGATGCATCCACTATACTTCTTATTGCATTTGAAGAGATACGTTATGCCTTTTTCAAGCAGAGAAGTCGTCATTAAGGAAGTGCACTTTTTTCTCTTATCAGGCGAATCGCTTATCGTTTCCCATCCTGGAAAGGTGTGAGGAGTAACTGGAAATGGTTTAGGTCAATCATGACTAGGTCTTTGCCGAATGAAAATGTGATCTCATTACTTGACGATCCGTCGAGTCACTGTGGATTGGCGCAGATCTGTTGAGTTCCACGTATTCCTGTCCTGAGGGTTCTGTTTCCAGCGCTGGCCAGAGATTCGCACCGGCGGCTTATCCCATCCCGTTTACGGCCTACTGCGCAGTTGCTTTCGGTCGCTGGTATCCAGTCTGTCAACATCTGATCTTAATCGACTTTTTTAACACATTGAGTAACTTCATTCAAGCCTTTTATCCATCGGAAGGAAAGGATATGGGAAAGTAACTGCTTTGAAGATTTTGATGTTTTCTACCGGAAAGAAAGCAGCAGAATGGGGGCAACTTAAAACAATATGAGAAGGAGTAGCCAACACGAATTCAGAATTGACGGCAGATGGGAGATCTGACCGTACATGAGTGGAACACTTTTTCCAACGTTTAAGAAACTTTTTTCCACTCATGGACCCTATTTTTTACTTGTTTTGAAAAACTTTTTTCATATGCATATTTGTCACAATAAAGATCAGTTTCAGGTCGAACTTTATCTGCTTTCTGAAGCAGAAAGTGGTAGACGAACAGGAATTCGTTCTGGGTTCACCGATAAGGTCTTTTGTAGCACATGGGACCAGGTTGGTTTCGTACATGTGTTGATACTGCTACTAAGTTGGAAATTTTTCGTTCGTTTCTATATCCTTTCCCCCTTGCATCTCTGTCTTTTGGTATCCTCTGCAGTGGTGTCATTTCACTGCATCCAGTAATAAATATAGTAAATGTTATGAAATGAACTCCTATAATCGCTGTATTTGCAAAAAGAGATCTCTGAAATCGATTCCTCAAGAAATTGTTGTGAGACTGCCTTAACACATCTCTATGATATCATCATGTGCATGCTTATTAAATAAAATGCTCCTGTGACGTAAGAGGATTTTGAAAGGTGGGATAATTGTTGGAGATGTTTTTTGGAGTCATTTGCAGTCATTTTTCGTGGTTAGATGTAGAAGGGTAGTGGAGATAAGGAGGTGTGCTTTGCTTCCAATGAGCAAATGCAATGTCCGTTGCATTGAACGTATTTATTTGCTGACTTGAACACATATTTGCTAGTGCTTGCGAAGACCTATCAATGCCGAACAAAGAATCAGAGCTGTCTTCAAGCAAAAGAAAGAAAGAACTAGACGAATAAGGCATTTATGCAGTTAGGGGGTTTAGCGAATGCTTCACAGTGATTTGACAGTGGAACCAACTGGTTTTCCGCTTTTCACTCTGTTGACGAAAAGCCGCTGTTTTTCTTAGCTTATTATTTTTTCCTAAATTTCTAAGCAAAGATTAGTAATAGATTTGTTGAAACTATTCAGTTCATGAATAGTAATGGAATGAAATTGGTTAACGAAGTAGAAAAGAGCTGCCGAATAGGTTGGACTTTACCGGCTGGTGCTGAGCATGCTCTACGGGCGTAATGCATACGGCGTTATTGCAGGTGGGACGGTTTCAACTTACCAGCGATATGCTGATGCCAGGTGAGCATACGAGTGCGTTTATGGCATTCGAAAGAGAGATGCCAGCTAAGCAGTCATTGCCATTCACGCTGCGTGAAGGAGGCAAAGAGAAGAAAACGATTGCTCGAGGAGTGATACGTGAAATGTTGCCGCCTTTAGAGGTGCAATCCTTCCACGACCTCAAGAATTTCGACGAGATTATTCAGAAGTTCTCTTAGTTGTTAAATTTCTTATATTCTAATATCAAAATGAATATATCACCTAGTTCC
>JAARMF010000606.1:0-12385 GCA_022844705.1 Toxascaris leonina | reverse complement strand
GCGATTGCCTGTATGTGATTTCCTTTCATTGAGTCGGCAGTTCTCTTGTTATCCGTTTTATAATTTGCCCATTTGCATATCGGTATGAGATGTGCTGTTGTACTTTTCGTTTTGAAGAGTTAGCGGAGGTTCGAAACAACTGCGAATTGTCCCTTAAATTGTTAACTTGTATGAAATTTGGGCTGGAAAAGACATAAATGATGATGGTGGTGATCTTTGGTCATATTCGGGTGAACTCGCTGTCGATCCAATTCCCCTTACCTTGGAGATGAAGAGTTCTCCAGGTGAGGATCACTAAAAGTTGGAACAGAACGTGGAGAATGGTAATCGCTCACTGCTGCTTGTTGTGTTTGGAAGAGTTTTGAGTATAGCGAATCGAATGTTGGATAAAATACTTCACTGATTTTGTTGTTATTTGAAATTCTAATCAAAGGCACTCGACATTTACCGTTGTTGGAACGGAATCAGTGATAATACTGATTATCTCACGGCCCACCAAATATCAACGTAGTGATCCACTGGAAGACGATGCCGCAGAACTTTCGCTTGGCTGTATGTTTCAACTCCTATATTTATCGTTTTTGCTAACTCCTTCACTGGTATGTTTGATCAGCGCATCTGGAAATCGACATCTGTATTGCTTCGTTTATAAGCGGCCCTGGCTTTGGGTGTGAATTTCAACGATGGTTTTTTTGACAACGGGAAATTAGGTAAACATTAATCTGATGCTAAACAAGGAGATTGGTGGTCGCATTGTCCAGTCACAAATATTCTACCGCTAGAATCGCGTTACAAGGAGCATTTCCGGCTTTGATAATAATCTAGTCATACAGGCTTCTTATGTGGGCTCGTCGATTTTGAATGTTTGCCAGCCTTCTGAGGCAGCCAGGTTTTCGTCGTTCTGAATATAAGAGACCCGCAGGGAAACAAGCTTCGTGAGTTTTTCCTCGATGTGCAGCTATTCGGTTGAATATGCATCGGTTCCACAATGGTCTGTTGCAGCTAGAATCTGGTGCAGTCGAAATCGGGTTGCTAAACGGTTAGGTGCGGCAATGTAGTTATTAGAAACGGCTCTAACTGAAATGTTGTTGGCTTGGGAAGTTGTAAATATCGTCGATTTGCTGGATCGCTCTTGTTGAGGAAGTTTTAGACGGTTTTAGATTTCCCACCGGAACCACTTGCGCCTGGGAAATATGAGCCTTGACCTGCCACAAGGCGGAATATTCGCTAATTATTGACAGAGTTGCGTCTTGAGGGCGCTTGGTCGTGAAATATAGAAATATAGGGGAGGGGTTCCCTAGAGTCTTCATCGTACAAGAGTCTTTATTGTCTGAGAGATGCTGCGAATAGAATTTCGATTTTTTTTTCTCGAGTTTTACTGAAAATAAGGGTCGATACGCTTGCGTTTTGGTCCAATGTCCTCAGTAGTTTTCCACTTCTTCGCATCACAGCAGTAAACTCAAAACAAATAGCGAGTTTTGTGGATTGAGTGGTAGGAAAGGTGAAATAAACGTTACTATCAGTTGTGCTGAATTCACTGAAGGCAAAAGTTAGAAGTGGAACATTTTGAACCGAGCAGATAACGTCTTCGTGCTGATTCTAATAAAATTTCTGTGCACTTTTGAAATTTCTCAACGGCACTCCTTGCACTCCGAACGGAAGTTGCACTGTCTATTGGATATACGCTGATTCTGAAATACTGTGATTGCAGCAAACCCCGAGACTTATAAGAGGAGAAAACAGTTTTGTTGAGGGCTCTGAGCGATGAGGCGTCGACTTTACGTGCATAGAGCGATGATTTTTGGCGTCAGCAGATGGAATGGTAAAGGATTTGGAAGGCAGTTTGTTGAGGAAATGGGTCCAGGTTGAAGAGCAGATTGAGGAAGAAAAAATCGGCGAAGTGGTATTAACTGAATCCGTCGGCGGGGATCTCGTCACTGGACGTCCTTAGAGGATCTGAATGGTTGGAAGCATTGTGCGCGTTAAGCGGTCATTTAGCAATAGGTGGTATGTTTACCTTTGTTAGTTTCCTTATCTGATGTCGTTCTTACTTTAAGAAATGTTTAGCATATTCGCATAATATATGTCTGATTGAGCGTTACAATGTCCGAAGATGCTGTTGAATTAATTTTGGAATATTATTTCAGCATCGAGTGTAGGATGTCGTCAGAGCGTGATCTGGAGGACGTTATTTGGGGTAGAAAAGACTGGAGTGGATACGTTGCTGATTTGGTAGAGTGCGACTCAGTCGAGGAGCATGTTCTTTTGGAACGCATAGAGCTTGTCAAGGATAGCATTGGAAGACAATTGAGGAGAGCGGTTGGTTTTGTTTACGTTTATAAGAGAGTGTCCCTTCACTAGCATTTTATCATCAAAACTTTGTTGATCTGTTTAATCCGATCATCTAACAATTCAATGGAAAATTTTTATCGAAAGGCGTCGGGTGTGGTAATTCTTTTGATGATAAAATCGTTCACCATTGTTCTTTATGCAGTAGTGCATTAGATAGCTAGTGATGCTGCGATGCCTATTTTATCTTTAGCCATCTGCTTTGAGTGCCTCAGAAGGGTGTCCATTGCACAGAAGCAATGCGGCCAATTTGCAAGTCTCTACTTTTGCGAAGTGGATCTTTCACCGTCTCTCGAGTATCATGTAATATGAGCGTCATAACACCACAACGCGATCGTACAAAAATAGACATGCTCTCATATACGGGACGAATGCAGCATGGGCGTAGTTAGAAAACTTTTCTCATTTGCGTAACGTTTGATGGGGAGGGGAGGGGGTTGGAGGGGGAGCTAGAGCAGGCAGTCCTGTAAGGACCGGTGGTTTCGCGCTAGTTTTGCTCATTTTCTCCCGTACCAATCGGCGCTGCTTTCCAGACAGTGTCTAAAATTGCAAGGGAGGTGGTAGTAGCCATTTTTCTCGTTGCGCTACTGTTTAATGATGCAGTTATGAACTGTTGCTGATGATTATTCGTAGTAATGTTAATGGTGGGGAGGTTATTTTTGGATTGCTGACGGAAGGGGTGTAGAAGATCGGTACGCGAGGAGGTAAAGGAAGTATATCCTCTCGAAACCTCCGCATATGAACAAGTTATTATTTTAAGGCCAGTGCATAGCAGGTGGCCAATTTGTAATGAACGGCGAATCGCAGCCAACTTCCGCCGAATCTATGTCGTCCCTCTAAAAGCTAAAAGCTACCAACTCTTATCAGCTGTTAGCTCATTCTTTCTTTTCTAGAATTTTTGATGATTTTGCAATTCTCTCCTCCATTTCGCATATTACTTGCCCGAATTATTGCCAATTTATATACCCTTCTGCGTGTATTGAATGACTTTGGTAGTGGTCTTGTGAATGTCATAAAGGCAAGTAGTTTTTGTTGATATGCTCGTGGATGTGTATACCTCGATGGTACGTCTTCAGCGCATGAGTTTTTTGTGGTGTAGAGGATGATGAACATCGCTAGTGATCAAAGCCGCTAGTCGGAGGGAATTTTAAAACGTATTTAATTTGTGCTGGCGTTTAATTTACCGATGTTGGAGTTATGGCTATGTGAGACCGCGAAGAACACTTTTTCAAAAATTTCCGCTTTTTGGGTGGGAGGAAGCCCAGTAGATTGGATTTGATTCGGGAGGTTAAAATTGCCCTAGTTTCCTCTTCACGACTCTTCATTTCCCAAATTGTGGCACACTCACTCAACCGAGAGAATATACCCCCACGTTGATATATAATGTGGTGGAGAGTCTTAAGGGTTATATTTCACCGAAGTTGATGATATGTTTACAAGGCATTTATTTTCGATTTTTTTTAGATGTGGTCTGAGGTGAACGAGCGAAAATTTGCATAGGTGCATTGTGGATAACGCTAATTTTTTTCAAGTGAAGAAGCGATGCCGTCACTGAGTGCGTAACGGTATTCTGTGGTACTGCGCCGGAGAGGACTTAAGGATAAAGAGAAAGTCGACTGTGATAAGTAGATTCAGACGCGTATGGGCTTCCGCACAACCTTATTGGACTTCGAAAACTTTCGGCCATTCTTAACATTTAATGAGACAACAAAGACGCGACCTTTTTTCTTTCNAGACGCGATCTTTTTTCTTTTTCTGAGAGATAGAGACTTCGAATTTTGCCCGATAGGGAGGAAATCCCTCCTCTTGAAGGCTACGACTTAAGTATGAAGTTGTCGACAGATCTTTATTACTGCTACTGCTGCTTCTATCACTTCAGTCATTTTCGCTACTTTCCTACCACATTTTCTTCTACCATCGTCACTGCTAAAAAAATAGCTGGTTGCAGGTGGAGCAGAACCACTCGCGTCTTGTCGAACAGGCGGGCGCCCTTCAGGGATTGGATGCGGCAAGGGAGGTGATTTGTAGCGAAATGGATCATCTGTATGGCAACGCCGAGAGATTGTCTTCGCGACTTTCGAGCACATACGACGAGCTGGAAGCATTTGGGCGCCGTTTGGAACGACTTTATTCTTTGCATCGCATTGTTGCTGGATTGAACAGGCCTGTCTACATTAAGCCAACGATTTTTTTCAAAGTACCGTTCATCGGAACCCTATTCAGAGAATTTTCGCGATGTTCATTGTTCCTTGGTTGCTTTTGTATTCCATTTGGTCGCTGCGATTTGCGTTAGCTTTTTTGCTGGTTTCTAAGCTTGAGAACCAAATGATGAGCCTTGCGACAGTTGAGAACCATGAGTTTCCCTAATCACCTTAAAAATAAGCTTTGCTCAGCCTCCTTCCCTATCCATTGAATTGGCATGCCCACAATCCATCCTACTGCACATATACGCACACGTGGTTCGGGAATTGCCAGCAAATTTCAAATGCGGAAATAAGGTTAACAATAGAAAAGTGAGAGCTTCCGATTGTCGAGTAATTTTCCTCAAACTGAGGCCTACCGCATTTTATATACAGTTCAAGCTTTCCGGCCATTTGTTAACTCCCAGCTTTCGGCTGTAATCCACTTCCGACTACCGTTGTTCATAATAGAGAAGGGTAATGTCTTTTAAGATGTGAGAAGCTGCTGGAACGACTTGGTTCGCTGAGCGAACTTGTGAAACGCACTGAAGCCATTTGCGAGTTAGAGGCCGTTGTCGCGAGAACATCACCTTTGTCTGATATATCGCGTATGCGGGAAGCTATTTCGGAGACGGTAGGATGCTGTTATTTTGTTTCTTTTCATTTCTAAACATATTGCAAATCATAATATTTTCTCTTCAAATTTACGTTCATCTGCTAATAGGAGAAGCCTGAATTTGTGTTTGGGAGTTAGCTAACAATTTGCTTTGATTTCATGGAATTTTGAAAGTATGACTTCGGTCCGTAGTCTGTATAATAATACGATTGCAGATTCCCAGAGTGACGAGGGATGTTCACAAGAACGTAATGGAGCAGCTGAGATCGTCGATGCAAACATTAAATGCCCCAATGGTGCTGTCCTGCGTGCGTGCCCTGCATAATCTCAGTTGTTACGATGCTGAGGTTGTTTTAAGTGATAGTTTATATCATCTGAATTTGCATATTTACAAACGTTATCAATAAGTAAAATCCATAGTCGGAGATGGCATGAAGTCGAAAAAAATGATTCATCCCGTTATATACTAATTCACATCGCAAACTGGACAGACTTGGAGATTGTGTTGTTGTTGATGTGCAGAAAAGTAGATACTTGTTTGCACTGTTTACGAAATAGTTTTTGCTTGTTGTGCGCATCCCGTCACGCCCCTCTACTAAAGTTTTTCTGTTTTAATGAGTGGCTTGGTGTAGATTTTGTTAGCTTTCGTGAAGTCTACCACATCATTGTATACCAGTGATGAAGTTTACGAAGTTACGAGTCATCGGAAAAGGTTGTTGTTGAATGTTGTCAGGTAGGCAGAATGCTCAGTTTTGTTTTTATCATTTTGCGTTATTTGAAGATGAGATGTCTGTTGGACGAAGAGGCCAAAAAGTTGGATGCAGCGTTCCTTAATCTAGGCACGAACCCTGGCGCCGCCACCAAATCTTTGCCACAACTGGCCGCTGATGTGCAGGTGTCCTTCCATTGTTTCTTTTTCTTTTTTTTTTTACATTTTCTATCACTGCTAAAGAACGACGCTTTAGCGGTTTGCATTTGGAAAAGTGCCCGTTATGAAAAACAGCTTTGTTGAGAAGAGATTGACGGAATACAACTGGATTGCATATCCCTTGGAAGGTGTCTAGTGAAGAGGGAGGCGAAGGAGGAGGATGTCACTGGGAGTGGTTAGTTGTAGAGAAGATGTAAGGGGGTTTTTCTTTTTGCTTTTATCTGTATAAATTTCGTTCGTCGTTCTAATGAGTTCTGTCACAATATCATTTAGCCGATGACAGCTGAAGAGGAGAAAAATATGATCATGGTGATTGGAGCCCTTAAGGTTGTCTCATAATTTAGCGAAGATTGGATTGTAGATTCGATCGCATTGCGTTGTTATATTGTTGCTATTATTGCAGTATTCAACTAATTGTGTTTGCTAGTATGTAGCTGCATTTTTGTAATGCTGCCTCTTAAATGTACGAAATCAGTTTATTTAAATTCTTTCGTAGTGAACAAACGAATCCTCTCTTGACGTGCCCAAAGCAGCCAATAAGTCATTGCTGCCATCGCACCTTGCAAACAACCAATCGTTGTTGTCTATAACTTGAAAGAGTCTTTTTTTTGCTGCTTTGAGGTGTTCTTGTTGCAGACCACCCTCGAGCAGTTCTCATTATTGGGCAGTGAAATGGCTACAGGTATATGTATGCGCATCGCAAACATCATCCGGGTACGTGTGCCTGAGAACGCACCTTATGCATGTCGTGTAGTGCAACACTTGACGCGCATGCTGAGCCGAACGGTCGCAGCAGATGTGCAACCGATCCGAGACGCGTTTGAGCCACTGAAGAGAGGCCTTCTGAGTCACGCGCTGAGCAATATGTTCAAGGCGGTCAATGAAGCATTCGAAGATCCAACTGCGCCAACGACTCTTATCGAAAAGGTGGTGTCGAATGGCCCATATTTTCACGTAACTGTTGCTTTTCCTCAATGTCATCTTCTGTCAAGAAATGATACAGGAAATTTGAAAAAGGATGGACTCGTTCATTTTTTGCTCTCTTTTCTTGTAGAAATCACTACCTCAATGTACAGCATCCGCCTCAAGCACATTTATGGCTTACAGTTGTCCATATGTACCAACTATCTTCTGCATGTTGTACACCCTCAACATGCGCTCCAAAAAGTTCGGTGCGTACATCCTTTGTACACCCTTATGAGATATTTAGTAGAAGGGTTGTGAGGTTGGGCTGCCTTACCGCCTATGTGGATTTATTGTCCAGTTCCAAATCATTTTGGTGTGAGACAAGTAAATTTTTAGTAGTAGAGTCATCAAGAATAAGCTCAGCCAGTGTGG
This sequence comes from Toxascaris leonina, assembly GCA_022844705.1. Taxonomy (NCBI): domain Eukaryota; kingdom Metazoa; phylum Nematoda; class Chromadorea; order Rhabditida; family Ascarididae; genus Toxascaris; species Toxascaris leonina. Next base: position 4,974 of record JAARMF010000606.1, on the reverse strand, counting down.
GTGGCTAGGAAGGGATCGGAGAGCAAATCTTTTACTCAGATGCGAGGAGGTGCACTTGTACATTGGGTTGAAGGTTAGTGGCGCGATTCGGGAACAAATGGCGAGTGTAAATTGGGACATCGAATTGAGCAACGAGATGGAAGTGAACGTTGGCAAGGTCATGGAATTATGTGCTCAGAAGATTGAGCAAATGCTCGTTCTCGACGATAGCGCTCTTCAGGTGGGGGAACACATCAGCAGTGTACAGGTGAAGTTTTTTCTTTTCTTCGTTCATTGATGTAAAGATGAAATTTTGAAAGCATAAGAAGCGTCGTTAACACATATGATTTAACTCCTTCCGCAGAAGTCGTTCAGTCATACGCACTATCAGTTGTAGTGCGATTGTTAATTGTAAATTTAGATTCGCCTTATTTAAGTAATCAGTTTGCGCATTTGTACGAATAAAATCTCACGGGCGATGACTATGAAGAGGTTATTTGAAATCCTCATTTGCATTACAATCACTTTCCCATATTTCCAATAGCAGTGCTCTAAGATGTGAGGTTTCGTTGAGAACCATTACTGAGTGGTGTGTTTGCTCGATCCGCAAAGTTTTTTTCAATTCCACATTATTTGTCTTCGGTTATCTACTGCAGTTATCCTCTTGGTGCGTTTTCTCTTATTGCCTTTCGAGAGCCGATTTAAGTAAGCTTATTCACTGAGTTGCTTTGAGAGAGCGGATGTATTTCTTATTCGGGAACCGTAGTTCAAGACGTAGCTAGCTGAATGGAGAGTACAGAGTTTCATAGAGGGTCACCAAATGAAACTTGGAGTAGTTATCTTGATGTGAATGGCATCACTCCAAAATTACACATTTGTCGGAGGAGTTTACAGTTTTTTTTTTTTTGTTTTTGCAGGCACTGAACTATACACTGCTGAACGTGGCGCACTCGTTGAGTATTCTCTGGCCACGATTCTCGGAGCCACTGATACGTCTCATGAACAGCGCACGCGATGCGATCGTTCGTGTTGCACATATTTCCGTGTGCACGATCTTTTTGTCATTGCACGACGAACGACTCGGTTCTCCATCGCCATATGCAAAGGAATTGTATAATTATGTGATTGCCTTTAATCAGCATGTGACCCTCATCGAGCCGTTTATGCTTATCGGCCACACATTGCACAATTTTGTCTCATTTGTCATCGAGATGTTCCTACTAAGTGCGACATTAATGCGTCCTGTGGGCAATGCGCAGCTTACATTACTCTCCTCCGATCTATTGTATATAGCGGATGCGCTGAGACTCTTCAACGTCGATGTGCCCATGCTGCGTCATGTGCATGATATTGCTGCCGCCTTGCTGTTGACACCTAATGAACTCATTGCTACGTCTGTTATGCCTTTCTGGGCGATCGTGCAGCTACTTATCAGTCAATGTGAACCGGCGATTCTCTCACCGCCCGAGTCGGCAGGCTGGACAAAGCTGGAATACGTCAAATGGTTTATGGCACATACGGACGTCGAGCGCTTGAACTTCTTCAAGTCATTAGTCGATTTCTATACTCTGTCAGTGGTATCAAACAACCGGACCGAATTCGTCTGCAATTATCATTACATACTGGAGGTTTTGAATGCTGCTTCCGGTAGGTCTGGTGCCTTAAGCTTGACTGCTACACCTTCCAAAGAATAGGCCATTTTTGTACTGTGCTTGAGGTTTTGCAATTGAGTTCTCTTACCTCAGGTGGCTTGTTGGCTTGGTTTTCATATCAGTAAATGTCAAGAATGTTTTGCATATCCATATTTATAACTAACGTTATGGCTGATACCCCTTCAGTTACCCGCACAGGAGGGGGGAGGGGAATTCATCTGAAAGGTGGAATTTTCACCAACGTTTCGGAGATTCCGTTATGGAAAGAAGACGCTGCGGAGGCCAAAGTGGTATAATTACTGTTGTGGTATTAAAGTTTTCGATATTTTCGTTTTCGACGGTTTCGGTCCCCGGCGGCTGGTTGTGCCAACTGTGATGACTTCCCCTCACATGTAGGTTGAACTGCTTTCACCAGAATATAAATCTCATTTTTGTTTAGCAAGAGCTGTAGATTCCTGTAACGTTCACGTGAGGATAGGGTTGACGTTCACGTGAGGATAGGGTTGACGTTCAATCGACTCAGTTAAGTTCTGCACAACAATGAATTACTTGTTTTTGCATTGGTTGCCTATGACTTTTTTCGTGGAAACAAGTCTTTCTATTCGGGCAAAAACGTTTCCTACGGGTTTCCATTTTCTCTTCGTTTTGACGTTTTCCAAGCGCTTTTGGAAAGGTCTGTATCACTTTAATTGTCTCGGGGTCATTACACTCAGAATTACTAAATTTGTCGCGTATATTTTTGACCTTCTATACTATATGTACATCTGTTAAAAGTGAAAAAGAAGTATAGACATTTAAAGATGTTGAAAATTTTGCATGCATCTTCCACCACTCGGTTTTCGGTTCACAGTGGTCGAATCAGAGAAAGCTGGTCATTTCCAGAAGGTTTGCACGTGCAGTCCGGTCAGTCAGTATTCCATATTTTGTCTTGCCTGTTCCATCTTTGCCGGTAACTTATGAAATTGGTTGATCAGTTACAAAAGCGCATAATAACTGGTTGATGATATGCAGCCCTGACAGGATTTCGCACTTCTCTTGTATTCGTTCTAAAGGCATCATTACTGCGTTCTAAAGGTTGGGTTTTCAGTGTGTAATTACATAATTGTTCTTTATAGGAGGCAATGTGAATGCTCTTTGATAAATATATGAAAAGAGAATATGTGTTTCGTATTGGTTTTGAGGCTGTGAGGTTGTGTGATGTACAATTCAGTGTTGCAATAAATGTCTCATAAATATGCTGTGTATGATAACAATCTGTTACCCTTGTTGCGAATGCTTCGGCATGTTATCGTTATCATTATTTGAAGCCTTTATCAGTTCCGAGTGAACGTTGTTTCCTCCCGTCTGGTTCACGATCACCGTCATGGCTATCGCTCTGTCGAGATTGTGGTAGTCGGACGTGACCTGCGTTAGCACCACACACTTGTTTGAACCCTTGTGGATGTAAGTGCTACTAAACACGCCAATCCGGGAATAATAAACTTGTGGGGATTGCAGTGCGCACCATAATGCTTATGCCAGTTGATACCTCTGTTTCCTGAAAAGTTGCGTTAAACCATGCAAAGGAGGTGGGGGGTGGGGTTATCAGTTCCTTTCTGTGATGCAGTCACGAGGTCAGCTGAGGATCTTATGGGGGAGGGGGAAGCTCACGCTCAGGTGTCTTGGAACACAACAGTATGCGAGTTCCGGCCATCTTCAAAACAGCCGCCACGAATGCCGCTTTGCTCATGTATGAGTATCAGTCTTGGTTTAGTCTGGAGTCTAGTTGTGCGTTGTGGCCCGTTCAATACATCCGTCGGCTTACTCAACTCGCGGAGAGAAAGTTCGGTGACTGAGTCGACCATGTTCTACATAGTGCCACCTTTGGTTCTATTTCGCTTGCGCCGCTGAAGTTTTCGCTGTTCACTTGCATCCCGACCACTTCAGCTCGGGTCTTTCATGCGTCAATTTTTTTTTTTTTTGCATGCACGAAGACATGCGAGGTGGATTGTTTCACATATCGAAAAGTAAGGGAAGGTTTAGTTTTGTTCACTTTTACTCCGAAGTGATAAGGAGCCAGGTGGATTCATAAAATTCATTGTTTGTCGTCATATCTGATAGGTTTCTAGTGAACGTTTTGCCGTAATTACGACTGCCCGGATATTAGGCAAAATGATGGATTTTACATCCTCTACTTTGACTTCTACAGAAATGTGTTATGGGAAATTATTCGATCGTTTTTCTTTCAACGTAAATACGATGAAATAGTGGGCGAGACTTGGACTGTTATAAACACATTTTTGATGGTGAATGGTATAGCTGAAGGGGGGTGGATGTGAAAAAGTTCATCATGTTGGAACTTCCATGGTGCACCTATCTTCTCAAGTCGCTGAGAGAGGTGTTTGATGATGTCGTTAAGCAATGTTTTTGATGCAGAGAATTTAGAAAGTCAACAGAAGTACTAGTCTTAACGCATTTGCTGGATATCCTGGATGGATGGGAAGGGAACATTCATATCGATTCATTCAAAGGAGAGCTGGGGAGGGGGGCTGAAGAATCAATAGATCAGAGCTCTCGTTGTTTGGAGTTCATGAATGGCTTTCCTTCCCTCGAATTTGAAGTTTTAGTCAGTCAGAAATTGAAGAAAGCGGAAAGACTGCAAGTCTCAAAAATATTTCCTACAGAAAGCACGAGCAAAGAAATGTTGTGTAGACTTTCACAGCCATCCCGTAGGAACCGCTGGCGATTCTGTGCTCGAGGGATATTGTTTGTCCGTCCCCATTAGCGTAGTCCATTTTCATGTACATTGCTAGACATGATGGCGTTGTGAGTTTTGCTATACTTGCTGCGTTCAGTAGGTTGCCGTGATATGACAACGCCATTGCTTACCTGTTACATTCATAGACTGACATAAGTTCTTAATTCCATCGCGTTGCAGAGGAACCCTCAGTGGGCAACTTCCTTCTATGTACCAGGACGAGAGCCGAAATCATTGGTTTTTTCGACAGCTTTACGGGTGGAACCGTAGTAAGAGGATGGAAACAGAAAAATACGGGAAAGCTATATGGGTGGGAAATTTTGGTGAAAAACAAACCCGACCCCACTCAAAGTAGGAAGTGAGGACTCCGAAATTTTCGCAAGTGTTCAGCTGTGAAAGTGTGTGAAGCGAAGACGGGCCCTCGTTTTACACACACATCGATACATCTCAGTGGCAGTTTAATGCATTGGGCGATGAGAGAAATTTTTCATGGTCATATCGGGCTTTTGTAGCGTTTTTTTTTTGAAAATCATTTTTTTTAGACAAGTCCATCGTTATTCATTGTGATACAAAGTTGTGGCTATTTGTAGGTCAAGCAAATTAGTG
>JAARMF010000605.1:42226-77843 GCA_022844705.1 Toxascaris leonina | reverse complement strand
TCAATCAAGTGATCAAGTGATGTCATAAATAATTTTTGCAACGTTGCAGAAAAACATTTGCAAAACGAAGCATACAAAACGCTCGAACTACTTTGTGGATGAATGCAATTTGCACGATCATTATATGTCACTCAAAATCATCGCTGAGTAATCAAATTGTGCAATTTTACAAGTGTACTCTATAAACTTTTATGCATTTCTATTGCTTAAAAGTTGAATTTGATCTGCTTGATAGTGCGAGACAATTGTTACGGTATAATGAATTGAAAAATTGATGCAATTCATTTAATGCATAGATTCATCTTTTGTGATTCAAGTCAATTGCGACTGAAATATGCTTAAAATTTATTCGACGATATGCTAATGCCGTCTAACGTTTTCAATAAAATTCATATCCTCTAATAAGCTGTATTCTATCGCCTCCGCGGTTATAATATGCTTTGATTTAGTTTGCAAGCGCTATTAAGCTTAAGTTCGCTATTGCCGAAATATGTTAAACGATTTCAATATATATACTGTGGACACTTGTATATATATATATATATATATATATATATATATATATATATATACTCGTGGTAATGGAATTTAATGAAAACATAGAGAAATGCAATGCAAGGTGCAATGAATGCATATCGGTCGGATGTTACATCTGTTTGATTAGATAAAGAATACCGCTCGCATATATAATTAATAGCTCAAATTAGGTTGGCAACCAATTTTCTTACTTTATATTTTTTTTTCTTAGCCTTCTTTGCATGCTATTTAGATAGTGGTTAGAAGAGAAAAAATCTCATCTAACGAAGCAGGTTGAAATTTTATAGAAAGTTGCATGTGGGCAAATTAATTCAGTACCGAACTAATCGAAAATGCAGCATTGCTCTGAGAACATCGCGTTGAAATCTTTAATTCGTGCGCAAAAAAAAAAGATGAATCCCCTAGTCGCATTTTGGATTACGTTTATGAATTGCACCTTCTCAATGCAAATGCCTCTTAAAACATTCGTTGAACGATTCTTATGTCTGTTTTTTTTTGCACGCATAGAGCTTTAAATGTGAGCCATTTTCGACGGAAATGCCTTGCGCTCATTTTTGTTCGATTATTCAACTTTATTTGAGCGATATTGCATGCGATCGATCCCTCTATTCCTCTCGGAAATCGAACACGGATCGAATTGCCCCTCTTAAGAGGAAATAACACAATTTAGTCACATTAGCGACACCGCTCATATCCTCTATATTTTCCATCCATGAATATGTTCTGCTTATCTATCCACAACTGCAATTTCATTCTTTTATACGTAAATTGCCGCTATGTGACGCTCAGCTATACTTATTGTTCAACAAGCTGTACTAATATGCGTATCACTCATTTTCTACAACTAATTAGCACTTAATGTAAAACGCAGGTAAAGGTGCACTTGTTAACGAACGCAGATGATGCCAATTTATTGAATGTTCGCCTAGTATGCAATAGGTATTAGTTGTTAATGCTTCGTTAGCTTCAGTATGCTCTTTTGATCACAATTTGTAAGCGGATGAGCATTTGAAAAAGTTCAAATCTTTCTCACCATCGTCGAAGCTTAAGCTCAATTTAGATGAAATGATGCTCCAATCATTCATAGAGTATCGCATCACTGCGTTTAAAGTATTCTACGTTTTCATATTATCGTACAAAAAAAAAACTAAATCACTTTACATTTGCGATTCTCCATAACGCCGTACAATTGTATAGCATATTGTTAAGCTAACGAATAAAGCTGCACAATAAATGCTTACCAAATGCAATATTGTCCCTATAATTCTATCAAGATGCATCTCGAAAGATATCGTTCACATTCCAGAATAATTCATAACTCATCAAATTTGTCTGCGCAATATTGCTAAGATTTTTTTTAGAGCAAAGAAAAAAATTCAAAAGACTAATATGGAAGTTCATCAATCATTTGTGTTTGTCATTTACCTATGTGGTGCTCGATTCATCATTTCGAGACACTCGAATTTCTTTTGCTTTCTGGTTATGTTTCGCTGCTTTGAACTTCAATACTTGTGCACAAATATTCGAATAAATGCGTATCACATAGGAAATACGATGCGGCAATTTAAATTTTAAGTACATTTTGCAATTCTCCTCTGTTTTTATCGCTCTCTCTTTCATCGCATTCATCCAACATTCATCTCTTCTTGTTTCTTTGGAATGAAAATTGAAAAAGCAACGTCGATATTTATTCGCTGTAGAGTTACGAATATTGATGATGGGTCACTTGGTCAGTTATAGAGCTGAGGCATTATACTGAGATGAAAATGAGATTGCAGCTAGATGTGCTTTCCGTGGGTTAACAACCGGAACTATCCAGCTCATACAGAGTGAGGAAAGAATGGGATATAGTTCAATGTCGCCTGCCGGTTACCAATAGAGGGCAACCGACTAAAACCGAATTTCGGCCTCGACAGAAAAAAAACCCGAAAGAATTGAAAGCGAACTTCAGCTTATAAGAAACAATGAAGATTTCCATTTCAACAAAAATTCGGCGGGTCTGTCGTCATATCAAGTTCTCAGTCTGCTTCAATCGTTTCGGCACAGAGCTGTAAAATGTGTTGCAGCCATGATATTCGTTGACTTTGAAAGAGAGGGGGTGGGACACGAGGTTTCAATGACCTATGATACTGCACCGAGGTGCTCTAAAACAAGCTGTATAGTGGCATCAAAGAAGAAAGCATACCAACTGTTATCCTCTTCCGGTTCGATTCGCAGATACTGCGACAGGAATAACCGCAAAAATTGGTGAACTACCTGGAGATGTAGCAACTCCCGTTTCTTTCTGCATCTGCCTAATTACTGCAGTGTGTTTCGGACCACACACGGTGCCATTAGTATTTCGCGCAATAATCTCCATCCGGCAATGAAAACCGAAGACGACATGGTTCGAATAGACATGGATGACAATGATGACTATTTTTGACCATAGATGACAATACATGCGAGGATATGAAAAGTGCTTGTAACTCCCAAGATTTTATTCGTGACACATTCATTGCCGATTTTTAGGAAAATGATATGGATAGGTGTTCCATGCAAAATTGTCTAATGGTATCAAATTGAAATATCTTGTCGACGAATTGTTCTAGTTTATAGTGACATGCAGGGAAATATGCCGTTCGCTTAGGCAGAGCAAAAGACAATAAAAAATCAGCTTGGAAAGTAGTTACACAACTTCGCATATAGCCGATTAAACGATGTGTTTTCTTGAGTATCTGTGTTTGGAAATGGTCAGCAATTGGCCCCTGTTTATGTACCTGCAAACGGTGATGAATCTTCAATTGGTAGCTAAAACTAAGACACTGAATTCTGACTATCGCTCATATCTAGCATTAATTTAGCGCTGTTGAGAGTCAACGGAAATAAGTAGCAAGTTATATTGTCTTTGACATTGAAACAACATATTAGATGATATTAAAACTTCTACTAAAGTAAACCACTTCAACTTCAAAGACTAAATTCTGAGCTTTAAAGAGCAAATTTTAAAAGCCTCATATGAGGCTAAGCCAATCATTATCCATGAACTTTTGCACATCAGGATGATTTCATTGAAAAATAGAAACCAAATATCTTCTTTTACTCTCCGTATTTGAAGTAGAATCTCGACGGCAACTACGCAAGGCATTTATGGAAATTGCTTGCATAGATATGCACTTTTCTCAGCTAAATGTTTTGAAAGGTTGCACATCACAATATTGGTTCGTTTCGACAATGAATCCTGAAAGACAACCAACAGCTTTTGTTCACCAATTATTTTCGAAAGCAATAACTTTTTTAAGTTGTCTCTAATAGCTAATGAATCAATCATCGCCGTTGCTAGTTGTGCTTAGCACTTATTATTAATTAATCTTATGAAGAGTGGATTACTTGTGGTTTATTCGAAGGACATCATTTCTATGCCATTTGCTTTTTTCTTTCGTAGGTCATGTTTAATGTAACACATCAACTTAGTCATCGCAACGTTTAGCGGATATTAAAATTCAGAACTCATTATCGCCTCATTCGTTGTATCCAGTATACTCATCTCATTCGGCTTTAGCATTCAAATTGCTTAGTGACTGCTTCACGCTTGTTTCTCATCAATATTAGCTTCAAACTTTCTTGCTGTCGCCATCATCGTACCTCTCGCGTCGGTTTCAAAATACCTGCCCGACTCATATTCATCAGATAAGATGGTATGCTGATAGGGTACATTTATAAGTGTTTTTTCTCTCGAATTTATTATGAACTCACCAGGTTTAGACCTGAATATTCTGTTGCAGTAAAAACGAACAAAACGAATAAAACGGCATAGTGTGTTGCCTTCTTCACACAGTGCTTAAGCATAAACACGGAGTCGGATACCTTCGGAAAAGTCGTTAGACGCATTAGGTGCAGAAAGGAGAACAAAATGAGATGCGCGTTAGATGCCCAGGATGTAGCAATGGATTCTATTCCTCTTCCCCATTTCCTGCTCTTGGTGACTTAACAAAATGATTACGAAAGTGCCTTCTGTTGCTTGCATGATTGATGTTTTACGTATTTTTGGTCAAGTAATACTAGCGGAGATTGGTGGATTCCTTCCAAGAATAAGTTAATTTAGATACATAAGCAAACGTGTGTTTATGTCTAATGCTATACGCCGAAGAGCACTTTTCTTTCCACAGCTGAATAGCCGCTTAAACTTTCTCTGCATTTTTCCAGGAATCATTTCCATAATCAACCGCATATATATCGTCATAAACTCAAATCTGTTTTCTGTAGGCGACTAATGGATGAAAAATCAGTGTACTCTGACTGAGCACTGCGACGTTTATGAGTTTTATTTTCCGTCAACAGGAAATTAAACCTTTTAAGTCAACGGCTATCCCTTTTCCGATTAATTATGACGCATATATCCACGTCTAAGTCAAGTGAAGCCCAACTGAGAGCATTTTTAAAGACCGAACGATGAGGAAAAGATTGTCTTATTTCATCCTGTGTCTCGTACTAAGTTTATCTGGATTATTTTCTATTTCCAAGTAATTCTTTCATTGCAGGAATTGCCTCCTTAAGTGCCATGACCCATTGAGCGAACCGCTGATCCCTTTCCGCAAGGATAAGAGCCACTCTCGTCCTTTAGAGTGCCTTGGGAGCGCACTTCCCAAAGACAGCCTCATTCGCATTTTAATGGATTCCACGCACTTCTCACCCCTAACGCGATGGCCCAAGGTGGCAACTTTTTCATGCCCTGTTTGTGAAGAAGGCATAAAAAGTTGCCATACCGTTCGAGAGTTCCGAAAACAGTCAGATACAGCACTGATTAAGCTTCGGGCCACATTTTCACACACACCTAAGGTTCGATCCAAGCGGGAACTGAGTGCTCCCGAAAAAAAAAGAAGAAGAAAGGAAGCATGAAGCTATTGTACAAAATGATGAAGATGCTATCCGGAATATTCTATACAACTGAGGTCGCTGCGACGTTCGACGCGAAAAATAGCGGAGGTCATATCGAGGCAGTTTACTGCACACAACATTTTGGGGACTAAGCAATGCTTCTGAGAGTCATTGTAGCGAATTAGTGAAGTTGTCTTTTTGAGCCATTTATTGCGTGATAATGAAAAACAGCTGTTGATCTATTACAAGAGGCCAAATTTGTAGGGTTGCTCCTCTACAGCTTGTTCCTCCTTACTGCACTTCTATGTGAGAGCGTCTTTTTAATAATATTTCTTACTGTTTAGTCGTTTCTTTAAAAAAATGACCATCTTCTTCTGAGCAATAAAGATGAATAACCTTCAGGGTAATAAAGGTAACCAATCTTCTCCTAACTGAAAACTTCCGATGTGTCGAGTCTTTTCGCTTCTGTCTAACTCTATTCGCACTAAGAATCATACGTACAAATGATTGGTGGACAAATGCGAAGCCGAAAAAAAAAGAACTATTGAGCGACAATCGTTCATTGCAGATCGCCGAATTGCCGAGTGAGCGACAACCGCCAAATCAGGAGTAGATATTCCCTATGCTTAACGTTTGCACTACCGACTAACCTAAAGCAACTAGCGGACAATTGCGCCATTGGGATAACTGATAGAATTGAAAATAAATAAACGAAAGCAAGTGAAAATGATTAGACGTAAAGTTTAGGTTGATATTGTTCATAGCCGTAAACGATGCTGTCATGGTACATACGATGTTGTTCGCATATATGAACTTATTCTAGGCTTTGAGTATGATCAGATCTGCGCAAATGGTGTTGAATATTCACACATGCAGTTTCGATACTTAATGAACTGAACGGCAGGCGAGAACTGCAATAATACCCTCAACTATATTGTGAGAGAGCTAAAAAAAAGCCGAATTATTGCAAGCGAATTGCTGCAATCTTGCTTGCAATAGCGGCGATGATCGCCCTAACTTCAAACGAGCGTTCTTTGCCAAGGCTCAAATCTAACGAGTAAGTAAAGAGAATGAGCTATAAATGCAAAGCTGATTGATTCATCGAGTGATGGAATTTATCGAGTCGTGCGGCTAGTATGAATTGGAGAGGGGAGTCGCACTTCTCGTTTCCAATCGCCATCCCCCCCCCCCCCTACCGCTCCCCTCTAACCCCTCCTTTCTTCTCTCTCGTTTACATATTCGCCTTTGCAATACCCTTTTCAGATCTTCAGTGTGTGAAATAGTGCATAATTTTTTTTTTTTGATCTTCGCTTTTGATGACAACATATTACGAGGGATCACTGATCAGTTTTTGTTATCGTGCAGCAAATAGCGACAAACGTGAGCTATACTCTTGCAAGGTTATTTTGCAAAAAAAGCTATGCAGAAGCTACTTCCGCTATAAAATGGGTACAGCTCTGCAGCGATTTCTTTTCGAAGAATCAAGGATAATCAGCGAATACAAGAGTATGAATTAAGAGGACGAGCGACAAGAAATAGATATCAATGAAAAGCTCGCTTATGAAAAATTCGACTAGAAAATGAGCTGCTATGAGGAAGCAACTCTTCGATCTTGTAATACACTACAAGAGATCAACGGTTGTTTTTTTTTTCAGTCTTAAGTAGCGAATAACAAAGCAGAGGTTTTTCTTATTGAGTTAATAGAAAGCCCAAAATAGGGAGCAAAACTTTCAGGTATTCCATTCGTCGAGATAGATGAAAGAGCTATTAAACTCTTGAGGTTATTTAGTGAATAGGAGCTAGCACTTAAATATTTGCTCATTTACGAATTAAATGAATAAGTGGCTAAAAAATTTTGAACAACAATTCCAGTACATATATCATCTATTGAGTGAATCAATGCTTTGTTCTTATCTCATATAGTCGATAAGAATGAGGATAAAATATAGCGAAACAATTGCCTCAACCGATCGATAGTTTAATATACTACGAAAAAGATTAAAATAAGCGAAGATAAAAAAATAAAAAACGTAATATGTGAAGCGTATGAACACATAATATGGGCGTAGAGGAATATAAATAACTAAGCAATATAAATAACAAAGATGGATTGAACGAGAAAAAAATCATTATGAAAGAAGATGGATTGAACGAAAAAAGATCATTATGAAAGAAATCCAACGTTGCAACAAAAAAAAATATCTATATAATGCTCATGTACGTTAATTCTAGCCGTTGCATAAAATGCAATATTTGGAAGAGATTGTAGAATTTGTAAATTTAAGACAATATGAGGTGTATTAATGAAATGATACTGTTAGAAGTTTTATATGCGAATAAATGGTCTTGTCGGAAAGGCTAAACACAATATTATGAGTGATGCTCCATGGTGGAGCTTTCTAGGAGCATTCATCTTTCCGATGTGTATTAACGATCATCTCGAAAAATCCAACACTTATAATCTGCTTACGAACTACCTAAAGAGCTAAAAATTCTTAGAGTAAACTCTCCTTAGTTGATTCCCATTTGCTGCATAATGATGCGAATATTTCTGCTAATGGTCGAGTGAATGACAATATTTTTCTGAAAAAATTTGATAGAAAATCGCTGCTGTTAAATTCCAACGAAGGTCTTGATTTGTAAGTGAAATTGAGCTCTCATCTTTGCTAGAATATGTAGCACACACTAAAAAATTTAAAAGCTCAAACTGTATGTTAAGAGCTTTAGAGCATAAATGTTTAAAAAATCGCCAACAACTTCAGCTACTTTTTTAGCTATTACTGTTCGCCTATTCGAGTACCATATCTCGCTTTTAATATCAACGCTTTTGAAAATATCCGAAAAACGTTTAGTTGCACGCACATTTCGTAACATTTACCTTGAATTTCATTATCTTGCCACTAAAATTAACTTGTTAATTTCTAATTATGAATTGTTAGAACATCGTCGCTTACAAGCTGACCTCATTCTATGGAACCGAGATGACGAAGATATTCTTTGACGTCTCATTCAATTATAGTCCATTTGAATTTACCATGAGCGAGGATTTGTTTTTTTGCAATGAATTTACCAATTCGTCATGAATTAATTATGCGTTGAGAAGCAAAAATGTTTGAAATAACCGCTTTATTGCTTATCTTTGCTTAGGAATATGCCTCTATCTTCGACGTTCATCTTGATACTCGAAACATTTATTCCATTTAATAATCAACTATATTAATGCAATTTTCTCACGTCACTTTCCGTTTGTTCTTTTGCCTCGTGTTCATTCGATAGCAATATGGTAATGCGTCAAGTTGCATTAAAAAATTCAGCATGACTGCTTAAGGGGCTAATTATTGCGTTGCATATAGATGTCAAGTTCATTCTTTTGCCATTCTTTTGCCATTCTTTTGCACTGCTGCAAAATTCATTCGACTATTGATTTTTTTGAGGATTTTATACTTTCTAATGTAATGCAATTTATATCTACTTATAGACTCAAATAAAGAATCACTTTAATTCATTTGCTTAGATTTTTGGTGTGTTTTTATTCCACTATTCTAGCGGAATTCTTTTTATTCTTATATACATAATATGCATCCCCTATACATTTGCTCAAACATACAGGGCACCAAGGCAATACCTTAGGCTTCTTCTGCATTGTCATTTTTTTTTCTTCAGCATCATCCAGAAGGGATCAAAACCTAAAGTGGAAGCAATTGCTCTTTTTTAGCTCCATTTCCCGAATAAAGATGGGCTTCGTTGCTTCTCTTGGGTTAATTAACTCTTCAAATTATTCGAATTCTTGCATTCTAATGTTTCATCACGTTCGACGTTTGTCTTCGCTAGTTTTGTATATAAAAAAGAAGAATGAAATGAAATGCGAAAGCATGTTCAATCACCCGTACTCGTTTTGTCTCATATGTGAACTTCTCAACTCTGCATATATCTATCCTCATGCTATATCTCTGAAATGTTAGGCGTATACATGCAATAGTCATCGTCAGTTAGCTGTGTTGCTTGATTGTGCTTGCGTTGGTGATCTATATTCGAATAAATGTGCATCGAGCTGGGAAAAATTCAAAGTGCTACAATAAACATGCTAGAGCAATGCAATTTACTGTGAAAGTTTGCATGCGATTACGATGAGGACCATTTAGCAGAAACTAACAAACAAGAACCACAAAGGCAAAACGATCTCTGAACATGTTAAAGCTACCTTTCTACAGGTGTAATTAATAATTCTTTCCTTATAAAGGTCCAATCATTGAGCTTTTCTGATCAGCCTTCAGGGTCTTTCAAAATGCCCTTTCTAAAAGTCTTCATCCAGGCAGTCGTTCAGATTTTTGCATAAAATAAAACTCTCATTGCATCAAGACCTGCCACTTCGTTCTAATCGCCTGCGAACTTCAACACCGAATAGTTTTTGACAATGATGGGATATAGAATTCGCACTTAACAGTACTGAAAGCATACAGAACCTATGGATGTGTTATGTCTACTAAATGTGTTATGTTTTCAAATGAACCATCACAACAGCTATCAAAATTTTTTGACGTTTATTGACCGAAGTGATGCTCACTTTGGCTTATTGCTCACTAATCTATCAAGAAACGAGCTTTTTAAATCGATAGTATTTTGTCGACAGATCTCGAATTTGCACTAATAATTAAGCGTTACTTGCCCGAGAGAGTGGGAACGCTTATCGAACTAGTGGTAGAACTATACGGACAACATGGAATGGATTTCAGACCTTTAATTCTCCATTTTGTATTGTTTTTGCCCATTTAGCTACTGGAGAAAAACTTGAGTGCATTCTATACATCACTAAAAATAATGAGTCGATTTGGTGTGCTTTTACATCTCGGCACACTTGCATCATATTGAAGAATGAATGGACAGAGGTGTCCCCTATCAGGATTAAAGAATGGAAGAGAAATAGTTTTAGTAAGAGCAGTATTCATTGCGTGGTAATTATTGTAAGCTACTTCAAATGTGATAAGCTATGGTCACCTTTATGATATCAATGAAAAAGAAATGGGCAAAGGAGATGCGGAAAAGAAAAAAAATGAGGCGAGAATGGAAATACATCATAATGGCGCAATTTTGAAAAGCTTCAATAGAGAGTGATCAAAACAGTTCCACAAAAGCCGTGACTGGAATTGAATTGACGTCAGTAGGGAAGCAAAATGTGATGGTATAAGAGTTATATCTCAAAAATGCGAGGTTATAAGACCATTTTCGAGGAAATGCTTCTTTTATAGGATAAGAAATCTCCAGAAGTGATAAGCTTGACCTCTGACACAACTATTCACTTTGCAGTTAACATAAGCATTTCCACAGTTTTCAAGAAATGAATAACTCTGTGGAGAAATGAAAAGTTGGACTAGAGAAGGCAAAATTTGAAGGCTTAATCAAATATGATGAGTAAGTGATCACTCAATAAAAGCTTTAATATTTACACCGCTCAGAAAAGCTTCTTACAAATGCACCTTCAAAATATGCATTCGCAAAAAATGCGACTTCTTTTAATATTCTTTCATAGATGACGGCGAGCACCTGATTTAGTAGTTTGAAATCTATGCTCAACATCAGTTCATGTTCTTAATTTTTGTTGTTTGATCAAGACATTGGATGTATTGGTGAGAGATTAGTTGATTCATTTCTTGCACATTTTTACTTGTGCTTGCACATCACTCAAACGAAGTGTCGATCCACATTAGTCAAGATGCTCTACCGACCGGAAGAGGTTGGTAGTCAGGTTCCCAAAGAGGCCCAGCAGCTCGAGCTGGAGCTGACTGCTGAAGAAATTCAAGGAACGTTTCGATATCAGAGCGACATTGAATGAAAGGTTCGAAAAATATGGTCGGTGGGAACATTGCGCTACGGATTTCTATGCCACTGCCCTACATGCTGCGATTGAAACACTCCAATTTGTACGCTAGGCACGATGAAGGTGTCAAGAATTCGTCTTCATCCTCCATATCCTCCATGTTACAACAACCTCATTAGGCACATTAGGAAGCGAGCCATTAGAGCATGGATGAGAAGCAGTTTCCGAAAACATCCGTTGCCACTTCTAATTCATTTGATTCCCGATCAGTCATACTACCCTCTGATCTTTCATCCGTGAAATGCCCTCCTTGCCAGCACCAGAATGAACTCAATCGTTAGCTTCTTTGACGGCATTATTTAGGTAGGTAACAAAGTAGTAGCATGAAGAGGCGCTAACAATGAGGAGCTCAAATTGTGGTTGTGTTTATTGAAGGTGGATTTCTCGAGAGAGAGGTACAATTGATGAATTACTTGCATGTAATTGCTGGATGCATTTTTCACTACCTTAAAGCGGATGTATCAAATTCGACTTTGATTCTCGCTTATTTTGCACCCTATATAAATTTTCTCTTACAAATTGGCAGTAGTGCCAATGTGATGATGACGGGGACAATAAGTGCCTCTAGCATATCACATAGTCGATAATATCTGCATAAAGATAGCTGTAAGAGTTTTACGTATTTCTATATTGATAAGCGTTTGTGAAAATTGCTTAAATTTCTGCTCAATCTGCTGACATTGTCGATGCTTTCATTTTTTGATAGCCTCTCGAATTGATCTGCTATTATTTATGAATTTTTTCTACATGATTTATAAAAGACTTATCGCTTTCTTAAGTGGTTATGAATGAAGTGTTTCATTTTGTGGCTACAAATCAGCATTGGCATATTATTTATGAGGCATACTTTAAATTCGAGAAAGCGATTTAGTTGCTTGGTACGCTTCTTAATTTGCGCTTTTTTCTGTTGTTAAAGTTTTGAAAGATTTTTGCGCAATTTTTTTCTCCGCTCAATATAAGTGCATCATGAATCAATGCTGAAGCGACACTTTCATAGCATGATGTAGCTTGGATGACATACGACTTATCTAAGAGGTTCTAGCACTAGCAGTGTAAAGGTAGTGCAAATGAATAGTGGAACTGAGAGCGAATGCTCAAGAAACGAAATATTGTTATTTATTTCAATAGAAATTATCAAATCCAATCGAATGAAAGTGTTGCATTTGTTGTGCTAAACAAATCATCCCTTCTTCTCTCCCCTCTCCCCCTCCTCGCCTCTCAAAATAACAAATAGCAAGCTACGTTTGCATTCAACTATGGCTAGAATTTTAGTATATATAATTTTGTGCTCGGGGAAATAATCTCGCACTTTCTCTCACAAATTGTCCGGTTGTTGTACACACCTCGATCATCACCTTCAACTAAAGTAATGGAGAAGGGGGATCGAAATGATAGCAAGATGTGAATGCAAGCGTCTGTGATCATTATGGAGGCCAACTCTCTTGTCAGAATTGTATGCGACTCTTTCCGGAGTTAATAGATGCCGTTGGTTATATTCAGCATATTTGTTTCTCTTTTTCATTTTACTTCATTTCCTTTCAAAATTATTCATTAAGCATTCCATGATGAAGCATGATGGATCCATTTTATTCTACGGCTTTTCCTTCGTTTCTTTCTTCTTACCTATGTAATTTTGCATGATCGTTCTGTTTGTTATACCCTAGAGATCAACCGGTAAGGGTTGTCGTCAGCATCTCACCTCCTCATCGTCTTTAATAGTCGGCATGTAATTTCAACGGTCATGCAAATAGTTGGACGCACATTTATGTGCCTAATAAGCGCCCAAATGAAGAGCAGGGCAAACGTCAATGCACGATGCTGATCAGAAATCGCTCTCAAAAGCCTGCAAAAAAAAAAATGAAGGGCGGGCTGCGGAACTTTTCTGTGAATGATGCTCGAAGAGCTCGGGAACGCACTTGTCAGATGCCCATTTCGGTTTATTTGACGTTCCACTAAGAGAATCGTCATAACGTGTAATTCATGAAAGTCATCTTCGAGTCCAGGCTAGGATTCATTTTTGCACATATCTATCTCAAGGATCCTCTTTAATAATTCTGCCATTCTTTTAAAATGATTTAAAAAAAAAAAAACAGCACTATTACATTATTTGACATTTTATTGCTTCATTCAAATTGTGCCATAAATTAAAATTATTCACTCTATATTCCATTCATCGCTCATGTCCACTTTTGGGTGCGATAGTCCTCGAGAAAGTCAAAGCAAACGTTGAGGAAATTGAAGGTTTGTCGATCATTGAACAGTGTAGCTTTATGTCAACAATTCCTGGATGCATGAAATTGAGCGATTTTTATGAGCAGCGCATTCGCATGAAGATTTATATCAACCTAAGAAAATCATTATCTAGTCTTGGGGGAAATCCTTTAGGAATTCTTCGCACTTACATATTCTGACTTCGTACGTCCAAAATTAGACTCTTTGTTTCCTTGATTGGAAAAGTTGAAAATTTTGAGTCGATTTAGCAAACAAAAGCAAACTCACTAATGTGTTTATGCTAAATCTCAAAAGAAATGTTCCAAATATTTTTCGACATACTAAAGAAACGTTGCTGCAAGCGGCACATACGAAGTGAAGTGGAGTAAGTTTAACGATTACAAAGCCGAATTGCTTTCAAGGTAGGTGGAACAATTTTCATTGAATTTTTTAAGAATATTCTGTACAAATTTCACATTTATATGATAATTTTTAATGGAAAGCAATATGAATCCTATAACGCTGAATGGGGCATGTTGGTTTTATCTTTTCCGCACTTTTAGTAGGGCTTTATTGGAGTGCCGATCTCACTGAAGATTTTGAAAGAGAAGAGGATGGAGAAGGGTATTTGAACAAGGATTTTAATCACAAAAAAAGAAGAAGGTTCATTTGAATAGAGCCCATCAAGAGCATGCGCATATTTTCAAATCTTGCTTTCAATAGGTTCCTTTCTCAAATATATGTTCTTCAAGGACACTCATACAACCACCGCAAGAAATCGAAACCTTTTTGAACCTATGCTACTTTGTTGATTCATTACTGCTTTCTGCTAACATGTTATGTTCTCTCGAAACTATCACTATTCGGCTATATGCTAGACATTTTAGCAACTCTAAACCTGTTGTGAATTCTCGCTCAACATTCCTGCAACTATTCAAATACGCTGCGAAAGTTATCACCGGATTATGAAAGCGAATGTAGGCTGATTCAGAGATTCACCTATATTCACCATCTAGCTCAAGCCATCTAAATTTAACCCAAAAATTGCCTCAAAATGTTGTGCAGTTATTTTATTGCAACCATTATTTGAGTGCTCTTCATTTCTTCGTTTTTATTGTTGCAGAAAGAGACATTAAAAAAGGTTTCATAGTTAACTAGTGTAGTCTTAAGTACACTCATCAATCGCAATTTCTCATTTTCTCATGCTATTCTATTACGCTTCCTTTGCTTTTCCCAGAGTGCACTCCGAAATCGGAAGGTGGATTATCCAGCAAAAAAAAAGACTGGTAATTATATCGTTTGTGCAGGCATTCATGAGTCTCAAGAGCGGAAATAAACCACTATGAACAACACTCAGAATTCTATTCCCTCTTCAAACGCTTCAACAATGCAATTTATAGTTGAGCAACACTTGGGCTTCAGAACAAGATCACTGCTTCTATTCAAATCAGTCCTCTTTTCGCTTCCACTTTAGCTGATGTTTTTTTTTTGCTGTTTCGCTGTAACATTGATTTCTTCACACCAAATATGAGTGGAATAATTTTGCTGAACGATGATTTATGGCGTTTATTCTTATGAGGTTACACAAAATCATTAGAAACTTTTTTCAGTTAAAGAGAGCGCAAACTATTATTGTATATTAACAATTACAGCACTATATTCTATACAAACGCAGCTAAGAAAAATGTTTACTCGGAAAAAAAGTCATATTGGTGCATTATGGTGACGATGAATTCGTAGCTTGACGTAAGTCAAGCTACGAATTTATCGTCTGGAAGGTCAAGCTCATACTACTTTTGTTACCAATTCCTCTCTCTTCCATCATTTTATTAGTGGTTTCTCGAAATTTTCGACTGACTTGGAAAGACCGCATTTGTTGTTGTTGCTAGCGAAGATTTAGCGGTTCTGCATTGATCGTTTGATCAGTTTTCCAAGCATCCAGTGTCAAATTATGCTAGCCTAAAATCGAGAATGGAGGTTAGTCCAGAGTGGAGTGCTTGACGATGGTGTTTTTTCTTCTAACAGTCTAAAACTTTGCATGTGCACTGAATCTTTAATTTTTAGTACCACTATGCTGATGAAAAGCAAATCCTCTAGAGGGTGGTCTTCTGCAGTTTTCAAAAATCATTGACGCACCAGGTTAGACTGAACATAAAGTCCAGGAGCGAAAATAGGAGCAAAGAAGGAAGCAACGCTCGTCCCTTCGTTTATGCCACAACTTGTTCGATGAATTGGAGAATTTCAGGGTTTCAGTACGATCTATGTGATGAATTAGATCACTCGAAATCAACATTTTTCGTCTCATTTTACTTGACTAGGCGAGAAAATTTCTTGCTTATGTTCTGCGCTTCATCATTTTCTAACATTGGCTCTTGGTGAAACGAATCTTTTTCGCTGACTATTGTTCAGCTAGTCGTTTAAAGCACGCCCACCTATAAAGCACTATGAACCTAGTTTTGTGTAATCGATTCATCAGATCCCCGTTATGGCTGACTTAATGGCTTTTAATCAGTAAATTATATCGTAGCAATTCGCTTGGCATATTTCTCGATTCGCTGCGCTCTTTTGAACATTTCCGTTTGAAAAGCGGATCTTGATAGAGCCGCCTGTTTTTTGGCGTGCACACAAATATTTTTCTATGTGTCCTGCCGTTCCCCCTCACGAATCATTGCAGCTAGCATAGCGAAATTCTCATTATGATTTAGTCTGCGAGATTATCTCCTATACTAGGTTTTATGATAGTTCATTAGGTTGGAAAAAAGTCGTAGACGTAAAGAAAATCAGAAGTTTGCAAATATTTAATACCGACTGGAAGTCCATTTCTTACCATTGAAATCATAATTAACTAGTCCGTGATAGATTTTTTTTTTTGCTCATCAAATTAGTTGAAAGATGGAGGTATTATTGTACACATTTCATCCCCTTAATAAGTTGAGACATTGATTGATTCAGCAGATTGTAAACGCATAAATCCTCGCAATTCCTCTTTCCTCCACTAGTTTCATGAATGGCTTATGAGTGAATGAAGAGAAAGAAATTCGCATATTATACCATTTAGGTCGATAATTTCAAACTGTAGAAATCGTTGATTCGTTCTTTTTTTTTTTTTTTTTTTTGAGGTAACAATATTCGCTAAAAAAAATCTCTTCAGGATTGCGTTTGGTTCCTAATATTCTGCTCTCCTCATGCTTTTTGCTTTTTATAAGGAAGTGGAATTTCTTCACTCTGAAATTTGGTCGCCTTATAGAGCCACTCAACTTTTGCGATTGCCCCATTGGAATCCATTCATTGAATGCAGTCTTCACTGACCATCACTATCATTTTTGCTCTTATTGTCATCGATTTTTTTCTCACATCCTCTTTTAAGTTCTTAGGCCCTATTATATACCTCACTCAGGTGAAAGTTTTGCCTTCTAATTGCTATTACCACCATTATTCTCTTCATTGTTATTGTTTTATCGCCAGTGCCTTTACACTTTGTCCTTTCGACCATCTTCCTAATCCGAAAACATAGTGTAGATAACTTCCATATACACAGTTTTCTCTTCAGTTTCGTCCGGACTGGTTTGTCCACGAAAAGAAAACGCCTTTTTTTTTCGACGAACGCCTCCGCTGAAACGGTATCCGCTTCTTTGCTTCAACTTTTCTTAGCAATGGTTTTATCAAGGTAACTATGATAACTGTTCACTCTTGCAACTGAGTATAGGTTCACTTCACTTTATCATCTAATTCTGGAGCATAATTTCCGGCTCTATCATATTTACCAATTTGTTGGTTCGAATTTGTTAAAATACATCGCTTTTTTGTTGAAATTATGGAAGCGTACACTACTTGATTAAGAAGCTAAAGATTTGTGGCTTATTACTGCCCTCACTTAATTCAAAGCTTTAACAGATTTTGAAACTGCCGTTGCAACTTTCAGAGTGAAAATGCGGTTGATTTTTGCTTTTGCAATGGATGATACCTTTCAGCTCATCTTATTCGGATCAACAATCGACACGTAACACTGTCCGCTCTTGAAAATTTACCTTCACATATCAGTTGTAAAAGTTTTCATGCGAATGTTTTAGCGCAATACCTATTGAGAGCATTATTCGTGCAATGTGACTACCTCCATAAACGTATAGATTTAAGGGATTGTTTCTTATATTTTCACTAATTACATTCGTTTGCCTTTTAGTCTGATTGTCCACTTTGCGGTACTGCGTTGAAGATTTTCCGATCAATTGTGATCGTATGCCATACGATGTATTTACTCGATAAAGTCGTGAAAACTTGCGCATCAGTTTTAGTTCGTAACGATTCTTGAGCAGAAATTTCATCTGTTAGATTAAATCAGCTACTGCATCATGAGTTGTAGCAAACACATAATTTTCCAACTGCCTTTTCATTGAAGTCATAAATGATTTGTGCTTTTCGAGTGTCGACTTCTTGCCGAATTCAACGCATCATATTCTTATCTCGTAAGTTGAATACTACAAAATTACGTATATTGCTGACTAATTTGTATGAATTTCAAATTCTCTTGTGAATATTTGACAATTTCGACAAATTCCTTTTCGAGGAGAAGGATGAGGAAAGAAGAATAAATTACGCAGTCCTTCAAGCCGCTAATTCATCTGCGTACGCCATGCAACGTTTCAAACAACTTATAGATAAGTGCAATTGCGTTGTCATCATTGAATGCATTATGCCATTGAATGCATACGAGGTACGCAGCGTGTTCTTTACTAAGTAGATATGCAAATAAAGATGTGGGAATGTTTTGTATTTTAGAGCGTATTACAATATATACCCACAAAAATTTAGACATATTGGAAGTAAAATGTATGAAATTCAAGAAGCTGGTGAATAGTGGCGAAGTATAATTTGACGGTCGAAAGATTTTAAGAAACCGATCGAGTTCGTTCGTTTTACTCTCTTCATTACATTTCCAGTCGGTTGCTGGCTGAATTTGACCTCGCGTAACGCAATTTGAGCTCGAGTAAGAATTCGACTCGAATTTGATAGTAACAGTAACGCAGACCTCATTATACCTTGCTTCCAACTTAAGCTTGTTCACTTATATGACAGTCTCCTATTCTTTTTTTAATGGGTTCTTTTTATCGGATATTTTACGATTCACCACATTTAGAGAGCTTCTAAACGAGTGATCGATTTTGAGATCCTTTAGAGATGTTCTGATGATGCATAAAAATTAGCTGAGTAAATTTTATCGCAATGAGATGAGCGATTTTGTGTCAAAAAAAATTTTTTTTTTTTGTTTTTCCTTTCAATTGAAACTCTTTGATTCGATGCACACCTATGATGTATTATTTTACATATCGACCTTCGTATTCTCTATCTAATGAAAGTTGCACTCTTATTATCATTTTAGTTCGTAAAATCAATCGCATACATGATGACTAAATGATAATCGTTCTCTCGATGGAACAAAATAATATGAGAAGCATAAAAGCAAAATAGATATAACACTTCGAGCTCTCAACTGAGAAGATGTTCGCAAATTGCTATTCAAATCAGTTGGCATTTGATTCAGATTATTCATTATTGAGCAAAATCATTATGTGGAACTTTGAGAAGCTCTCAGTTGAATGCATATACGTTTATATTTGAAAATGTGGGAAACATTTCCCGCAATGATAGTGCTAATTTTTATTAATGACGTCATAGAGAATGCATAAGAGTATTTGAAGTGGGAAATTTTTCGATGATTTGAATGCAATATTGCATCAAATCTTAAACGTTTATAATTCAACGTCTCTGCTCTATCGAGAGAAATTCTCTCCGCAATTTGTTTAATGCAAAAATTTTATATCTAAATTAGTGTCGATTCCCTAGTTAGGTATCCTCATTCAGTTTTTAATTATTCGATTTATTAAAATTTTATCAGCTAATATTTATGTCTCGAATGCATTTGTCATAAATAATACTTTTGAGATCTAATTTTGAGATCTCTCTGATCTCGACACAAATATCTGATCGAGTTTATTTTTGTATCGAATTTCGAAGAAACATCTCATAGGTTGCAAATGAAGCGATATTGGCTAGTTTTTCTGAGAGTGCTAATGAGGAAAGGTCACCCTTAAAAAATTTTCAACAGTTGAGAAACCTTCGATGGGGTTTAACAAGAGCTTTTTCTCTTTTTTTTTCATTTGAAGAACAAAGAGGCACAAGTATTGTCGAATTAAGAGTCATTAGCAATAGGGGCAGTTGTTCTAATTACCTGTCTGGTCGTAGATCAAAATTTCGAAATGAAGAAAATTCGAAGGAAAAAATACATTGAAGAATGAATTATGTTGAAATTTGCGATACATTTCAAATTTTCGAAAGCTTGCATTACTACTCTGTTCGATCTACTTCCTTGATGGAATGTCACACATATCTCCTTTCTATGTTTTGGATAGTTAGCCCCCTTTTTGGGCAAAGATTCCAACTTCTTCCCACTATGAAACTTTTCAGTGCATGCAATCGTTGTTTCCGGAACCGCAATCGAGAAAATTGTATTTTCGGTTGTCCCTTACACTCAATCGAAAAATAAATTTTAGGGCAGTCACAACTAAAGTTGGAAGAGATAGCCGTAAGTGCTCGAATTTCTATGAAATTCAAACAATACAGGGTGGCCGATAAAAAAGCACTTAAATGATTCGAAAATTTTTATAGTTCATGGTGCAATCGAAATAGTTGTGCAGAAGTTTTGACGGAAGCACTCTGAGAGCTGAATATTTTTTGCGTCTTCAAGTTTTTTGTATTATTGAAGATTACTGCTAGCAATGTGTCGTCCCTCTTATATCTCTCTTTGTAATGCATTCATATAATATATTTATTCATCATTGACTTTTAAATTAGCTGTGATCCTGGCTCGTAAGTTATCATTCTATTATGATTTATGAGCTGATCCAACTATGCCCGTGTGTGGATGTTCATCTGCAGTATTTGTGTTGCTTGTGTGTCGTTAGCCGTCCATCTGCTGTAAACATATTTCGGTTGGCGTTTAGACCTTGGGTAATTTGGTTAGCTAGTCGATCTTGAATGGGCAACACTGCACGTTTCGATTCTACGATCTCATGAACGCAAAGAACAATAAATATTACAAATTAGGTCGCTAGGAAATTTTATTTTGCACTGACTAGAGCAATTTTGCATATGCAAAACTTGAACTTTGAACTCGTGGTAATAAATTCTGATAAAGCTTAATGGTGCGAAAATTAATAATCTTCAAGCTTGTAACAAATAAATTTCTTCGAAATATAAGCGAATTGCAAGATCTATCGCTCGTTTAATTTTTATCTCGTTTTCAGAGATTGTTTGATACTTTATATATCCGCTCATTTTTTTTGCTATTGTCATTGCGGTGAAGATTGCTTTCTAATTGTGCACCTCAAATTATGCTATCGTTCCTCATTTCAACTATGCGATTTTCGATGTGAACTCATTTAATTGCGATAAATGGCACTTCAACATCCTACAATAGGCACTAATTTCTCATTGCAGTGATAATAATGCCAAAATTATTATAAAATGATTGTTGTATAAGAGAGCGTTGATCATTTTTCAAAGAACGAGTTCGATATTTATTCTGCATATTGCACAATCGTTGTCGACAGGTTAGATTGATAAAGTTCGTTTCTTTCTTTCTTTCTTTCTAAAATCTTCATGAAGCATGAAATTTCTCCACATACCTGCGATTCAATAGAAATCGCTCGTTTATAACGTTTCGATCAATATTTCACGAATCATCTCTAAAGCAATATCATTGCTAGGCGTGTTATATCGCATGAGACTTTCAATATTGAAGGTGAATGAGTTATGTTCAGAAATTAGTCGCTTCAATAATTGTATTCCTTAAACGCCTAGTATCCAGCTTTTTTTTGCTTTTAAATGATCTGCGCCGACTTACTAGTCGAATTATGAGAATGGTGGATTAAACGAAGATATGATTAGGAGAATTCGGATAGTGGCCAGCGAACCCTTTTCAGCAATTTTCTTTAAAAGTGTCACTTTGGCGGTTTTTGCTTTGTTTTTGCGCTCATTGTTGTTACAAATCAGAGACTGTTTTGCACTGAATCGCTTGGCAGTTAATACGAATTTTATCGGTCATCTCACTATTGACGACAATGCCAACTTAACGTTTTCTTTAATCCACTCATACACCTTTTTTTTTCGTATGCGATCATATATACGCATATAGTGGGTTTATGGTCGATGACCTGAATGAGGTCGAATTGTTGAGCAGTGTTTGGTCAATCTTTTTTAGCAGCCTTCGTTACCTTTGTTGAAGTTACGGTACCTTTATTTAGTTCGTTACCTTTATTTCAAAAGAATTAAATCGAAGGTTTTTATGATGAATTGAATTGAAATGACAGATAGATAGATGGATTTTATCGGTTCCTATGCGCGCAACAATCTTAATAATTCATTCGTAGATTGTGCTGCCGACGTCAATATAAAATGCTCAAATCGACACAATCGGTGACTGGAATTCATGAATGTGAATTCGAGAATATAAGCGAGCTTGCAAAGGTATGCTTAGATATTTGTTAGAAAACTTTATATGAAATTTGCGTAATAATTGTAATTTGAATAGTCACATTAAAGCGATAGTTTTCAATTCAGATTTATTTTTCAACACTTTTATCATTTTGAAAAGCAAATAAACTGATATTGACCTTTAACAGAAGAAGAATAATTCGGTGGACATTGGTTTTATTTATTGCACGGTGTATGGAGGTGTGGAAATTTTTTTTTGCACCTTCTGTTCGCATAGATAGCAAAAAAAAGGTCAATGAAGATACATTGACTAGGAAGCAGTATTTTAGTAAAGGAAAGGGAATGGAAAGCGTCCTCTACATCGGCCGCATATAGAATGATCGATAGAGGAGAATAAGGATTCAGAGGAAGACATACCTTACTATCTGCAGTGACCCCTCATTAAAGCCTTTCTTCCTTCATTAAAGGACCCCATTCAATTGTCTCTTTCGTTTCAGACTTTTGATGAATTTGTCCACTTAAACATGCACCCCTCCCTTCTCCCTCACCTCAAAACTCGAAAATAACCATGCGTATGTAGTTATATGCTTGTTTTCTATATACTCCTACTGTTGTTTGTATATATTGCACACATATATATATAAGCATAAGTATACATGAATATAAGTGCAAAAATGTCATATCCATACCGCTATGTGTACATTCATAAATGCAAATATATTCATATTCCTTTATTTGTACGTATACGTAATATATAGGCGCGCATGTGTGCACATTATCGAGCACAAATATGAATGCAATTTTATTTACTTATTTATTTATTTACTTATTTATTTATTTGTTTACTTATTGATTTATTTATTTGTTTGCTCATTTATTCATTTATTAATTTATTTACTTGTTGATCTACCGATTTACACTGCTGTACATGTATATTAGAGTTTCTGATTATATGCGGCTGCATATACATGCTACAGATCGTTGTTGTTGGTTGCTGAAATTATAGGAAGCAAAATAAACCACCTCCCTCTCCCTCCTAGAGTCTCAAAAAATTTCAAGCTCATGAGTTGTTCATTTGAAACGGCATATGTAGTTGAGTTATGTGACACTTCGATAGAGATCCGACTCGAATCAACTACATAAATCACAGCAATATTTGGGTATTAGATAACTTGTTACTCTCTTTTTGGAACCGGTTCAATGGTTTCTTGCACTTCTTATGGCTATTTCTCCTCCTGTGCAATTGGAAAAGGCTGAAGGGAATGAAACGCGTCTAATGATATGAAAAAAAAAAAGGAATAAACAGGGAAAAATTTTTACTCTCGTTTTTCCTTATCAGTATAACCCATATCACTCGCATGCTGCATCACCTCCTGTAATTTCCATACGCAGTACAAGCCTAATACTAACCCTCCTCCCTCCTTCTGCACTCATCAGCGAAAATTCGCTCCCTTCGCACTTCCTGCTACAGGCTCTGACTTTTCACTTTAAGAGCTGCAAAATTAAAGGGGTCATACGTACTGTTATTTCAGCTCACTCATGTGGAAGAAGGAGAAGCGCTCTTTTCCACGTAGAAAGAAGGGCATAGGTTCTTACCGTACATTGAAAGGCACCCTTCTAGCTATTCCAAAGATGCGACGCCACTCCATTATAGATAGAGAAAACGAGGCGCAGCATCGTCTACAGATGCTTTCTATTTTTTGGGAATTTTGCAATCAAAGCGGTCTCATGCGATCGGGCTTTAGCTGACGTTGGATTCGGAAATCGTTCTATTTTTGCTGTCGGGGGATTCCTGACCGCTGCTATTTAAAAACTCCATTTTTTTCCCTTCTTGTCGATAATGATGATATAGAGGGGGCAAAGACCCTCAAAACTCAGGACAGAGGCTAAGCTCATCTATGGCCCATATTCGCTAGCGCGTTCTTACACTGTGCTCTAATGAATTCCAGTCCCATAAATGTGCGGCGTAACACGTAGAAGCTTGTAGAATTTATTTAAAATTTTATCAATGATTAACCTGAATTATAGAGCTTTTTTTTTATATTCACCTAATTAATAATAGTGGTGGCTTTCGATCCACTCACAAGTGTTATCCGATTCTTGCAGATAATTCTGCAAGAATACGATATGCGGATGCTAAAAGCCTTTAACACAAAATGAGAGTTTTGTAAAACAGTGCTAAAAAAAAGAGGAAATTTCCTGCAGATGGATGTAGCCATTAGAAAATTCTAAAGAAATCTAAATACAGAATCATCCAAAAATGCAAGATCTCCGATGCATTCGGCACTTCCTTTCTCCGTCATATCAAAAGAAGCCATCAACACTCATACTTTGCAATTAGCAATAATAAGGAAAATGCACGATGCAAACACCAACCGCACTGATCTCTAACAAATTCTCAGTGCTCAAGCAAATTTTCGATAAAGATTAGTTGAACGTTTTTATATGATTGAAATGTATGGCAAAGAGCAATAGCTAGAGAAGTTTACTTCAGAGATTTCATTACTCTGTGGAGAAAATTTATATCGCATCTATTTACATTTAGATGTGCAGGTGTTCCTCGCATCTCATTGTTGCTTCAATAGGTTGTTTAAGCTATTTAGCGTTAAATTGCTATCAACAAAGTTAGCGCCGCATAACGTTTTCTGATGTGATATGTGATTAACGCCAAATATTTGCAGATTGCATCATTTATACCTGTGGGATTTGGTGCAGTTCTTTGTAACGGTATTATAATTGCCTCTATTCTCTCTCAAAAGTGTATTCGTCAAAGGCGTGAATTTCAAATAATAAATGCGTTGGCAATCGCGGATTTTGTTGAAGGTAACTAGATCATTCAATTTTTGCTATAACTTTCAATAACATGAACAGGTGGCATTCAATAGGTGACAGATGGCTTTCATGTACTTTCATCACATAAATCACAGCAATTAATCGACGAATTATTTTTCTATAGAGCGCAGTGGGGTCCAATCTAAGGGGATTTTTATTACCTCCCTTCACCGATAGAACGAAATAATTTTTGCCCCTCCATTGGTTGCTCTACGCGACTATCACACGAAGAGGTACAAAGAAATTGATGTTGTTGAAAACAAGTAGAGCTTTTTTAATGAGTTGTATGTTCATGACCACAATCTCTAGGACATATTTCATTTATTTCCGAAGTGGAAAGAAAGTTTGACTTGAGGTGGTGAAGGGATGGTGGAGAGGGTGAGAGGGGGGGGGGGGAGGAGGGAGGAATATGGTAGATAGGAGCGAAGAAGAGATAACTACATATCTAATACCCCCACATCTCGATCCTGTCTGTATTTTCCAATTCTTTAGACATGGATGAGCACATCGCTCCTTTCTCGCCATCTCTTCAATTTTCCATCGTTTAGCATAACCTGTACTTTTCTACTGGCCGAATTGAAATATTGTCGCTGCAATCACTTGCTCTAGATGAAGTGTTATTCTTTTCTTGAATTCTCACTTGCATTTTTAATGAAAAATGCTTAATTATAGGCTTTTCAACGATGATTGGCGGTATCTATCGAGTTGCAGTGATAAAAGTTGGCTTAAAAAATGCACAATTCTCATGCACTCAATGCATGTTGTTACCACAATCATGGCTTTGGCGTTGGGCCGATTTCTCAACTTCATTCATGCTTTTAGTGCTATCAATCGACAGGCTTATCTCTGTAGCGATACCGTTCGCATATTTCCGGCTTGGACCTACCTATCTAAAAATAATGATCGGAACGGTAAACCTCCTACAAACGGTTGAAGTCGTTTCATAAATCATGTAACGAATTCGAATGAAAGCATTTTCAAATTATTTAGTGAATGCATATGAGGATGGTGTGGCGTTGAAATTTGCAATTGCTGTAATGATCAACATCAAGATTCTATTGCTTAGAACTTTGTTTATCTTGCTTAGACTATTCTCATTAGACAACATTTACTGCAAAACTGCGTATACCATTGCAAGAGTATAGCAGATTCGAATGTTCAAACGCTTGCATAAAGCTTCTTTATCGAGCACATCCTATACAGCGCTTTCTCATTAACATTTTTGCACTTCTTCAACAACATCTATTTATTTCGTTTATTTTGCATTTTGCAGGAGAGAATATAATTTCAGTGGGGAATTGATTGGTGATACGGCTTTGTGCGTCTATCGTTATTCATTCATACTACAAATAATGATGCATTTTTCGAGTAATTGTTGAGAAGTTGTAGTTTGCAGCCGTATACATTATCGTTGCTATTCTCGATGTTCGCATGGGTTCATCCACTTTCAAGCGTAACAAAAATCTCAATGTTATGCATGACTCGAGAATTTATTTCCGCTACATTCTATCAATATTCAAAATATTTAACAGCTATTGCTTCTACGTTGAGCGTTTTTGTATATATTCCATTATTACTCGTTATGCGATCTCAAATGATTTATATGTCACGAAAAGTCAGCCTCAGTCAGGTTTCGTTCTTCTTTGTTTACATTCATAGTTGACAGTATGATGATGACTCGATGAGTTAAAAAGAAAGAGATGAAAGTAGTTTATAGTATGTTGGCGATGCAGAAAAACTTGTGAAATGAAAGTAGAAGATTATTTCAAGGATTGACGAGGCGATATATAAGGAAGAATTTGGCGAACCTTTACTATCGGGTAAGGGAATAATGATTGTAGGGCGATTGGCTAGTGAGCATTTGTTGCACTGAATTTTTCGTTTGCAGTTGTGCAATGGAGTGGAGTTTGCTTCCAATGTTCTTGTGACTTGAGCAAAAAAAAAAAAAAACTTGTGGGAAAGTGGCAACGCTGGATTTCCAGATGTCCCCCCCCCCCCTCCCCCCTTTTACTTAAAAAACAGTTTTTCAGTCTATTGAGCGAACATAGCCGAAGAAGAAATTTTACAGGTGGAGGAATTATTTACGAAACAAATAACAAAGAAAATATTTACTCATTACGAATGGACGATATGAGTGTTTATTTGTGCNAATAACAAGGAAAATATTTACTCATTACGAATGGAAGATATGAGTGTTTATTTGTATTCAGTAAAAAAGGACAAAAAGATTATTAATAAGCGAATGTGAATTTAATATGACAATGAAACGAGAAGTATCGTTCATTATAAGATTCATTTCGTCTACCTTTGTGCATGAAATATTCTTTGATCGCATTTTCCGTATCCGCTAAAGTATTCATATCGGATCGAGAAGCTATGAAAAGTCATCAATTGAAAATTCCTTTTTTTTTTAATGTTTCCATAAAAATTTTATTCCGCTTGAGATGAATCTATCAGAAGAAATTAGAAAAAAAAAAAGGACGATGCGCTAACAAACAAATTTGATTGACATCGCAAACGAATTAACCAATCAACCAATTAATGCGCTAATTAAACTTTGAAACTGAGAGAGACGTGCATGAAGACAATGGCAATTATCAATATGTAAATTTGAAACGACATAATATGCACAGATCAAATATCTAAGTAAGACTAAAATTCCGTCGATCAAATGCGTGACGATTAGAGTCTCGAAGAACAGTTATACGCTTTTAATTGTAATGTTTAGAGGGGTTCGATCCCCTGTATATCACATTTGACAAGTTTTTACCGCATAATAACTAATAGGTATATTAAAAAATTAATTATTGATTAGTTGTATTGAATGAATTTTATTTTTAATTTGTATAAATATTATACAACGAATTTCTCAGCTATTGTAATGCTAAGCGGAAGAGTGCTTTTTCATTCGCCACTCGAAGATTCTATGAAAGATCCATCGAAGAATGATTTAAGCGATAATTTTCCGATGCTTTGGTGATGCATTTCGGTCCCCTCATCTAAATGGATGAAATTTCAGTAGGCAATATGAATATTGCTAAAAAAAAATAGTCCCTCTCTCCAGGCCTATGACGATCATAACTAACATAAAGAGATTGTTTGAACTCTTATTGTTCGGCGTTCATTGTTCAGAATGCTAAATAAAATGTCAAAGTTTCTAACAATATACACGTGACGATGTCTAGTTTCTTTACGAATATCGTTGTTTTCGTGGATGACGCTAACTACGAAAGAATTTATCTAAGCTTTAGCTTCATTTATTTAGCTTCACCACAATAGTTCAAAAGATATTCACCATTCGCCGTTTTTGCATTGATTTTTTGCGTATTTCTTTCAGCACAATAAAAATTCCTCTAAGCAGCGCTTAGTTATTTCTCCATACCTAAAAATATTTGCATCACCTTAGCATTACACTTTCTTTCATCTATTCTGAGCGTAAGTTGCTCACTTCGAAAAACATTGGGCAAGTATTTCATCTACTAAAGTAAATCAAATGCAGAGTGATCGAAAACGTCGAAGTCAATTGCGAGTAACGAAGACAATCGCTTTTTCTAGTCTTTTCACATTATTATTGGATGCTATTCCACGAGCAGTCGGAATGTACGGTAATGATTTACTGATTGAATCGATGTGAAATGCTCTCATTGTTTTATATTGCCGCAATAGCCATTATTTCTATGATGTTAGCCAGCTCTGCTATATTCTTCAATTTTATAAGAATCTCTAAAAGCATTTAAAAGCATCGGCACTACTAGAAATTAAACAAAACAAATAAATTAGTAAATTAATGCGTCGTTTTTGTATTTCTAAATCTTTGAGAGCAATTTTTGCTTCATATTATGTGAAAGCGGAAAAAAAAAGTAAAGAAAAATTCAATACAATAAAAACTGAAAGATGAAATCACAATTCGAAAGGGCAAAGCAATTATCAAGATGAACGATTTCGGCAAAAAAAAAAAAACAAAAGTTTTTATGCATCGANATCAAGATGAACGATTTCGGCAAAAACAAAAGTTTTTATGCATCGATTTTCAAGCAATAAATAAACGCATCTTTAATGAACGTTTCTAAAATTTCTACTGACTATTTATTCGTTCGTTATTCGTTCAATTCATTCAAATGCGACCAACATCATCAGCGAACGCATAACGACAATTTGACGACACCAATCTATTTGTGTAATTCTCATATCCATTTGTAGTATTGTAGTTTGGATTTCGGGACTATAGCAATAATTTCGTCCATTAAGAATAAATAGCCCTGATCTCGTCGGTAAAGAATAGCAAATTTTAAATTTTAGCTTCTTGCTGCAATTGTAAACTCTATACTGCTTCACTTTCATGTATCACACTTTTCATGTATCACACTCAATGGGGCATGAATAGATAATGCCACTATTCAGTTTCAATTGGCTATAAAAAAAAGCTTCACAACACATAATCTCATTTTGAAAGGACTCATTTCAATAAGAAGACAGCGAAAATGACACAGCATAGCATGAACGTCAATACTGCTCCTATTCTAATGGGAATGAGTGGCAAAAGGTTTCTATACTTTTGAAGCTTTATAAAAGATTTCATTTCTCTATACAAGATCGGAAAAGTTATGCGTCTAAGTTAGTAGTATTAAAATTCGAAATTAATGAAGGTAAAATTTTTAAGGAATGGTCGAGGAGTTGAAAGCAGCTGATCAAACTTGCGACAGTCTATTCCTCTATCTTTTCCATCTGACAAAGTTGAATTCGATGCTCAACGTTTGCCTATATTATACACGCCATAAGCCAATGCGAAGCGCTATGCGGCATCTCTTCCATTGTTCTGTGCCTCCACCAGCACGGAGCTAAAGCTCATTGTATAGGATCATCAGAGAAATGACGACAATTCGCGCTACCCTCAAATGTACGCATCTTGAAATATGCGAATTTCACATGTGCGCTATTAATTGTTATGGGGAATAGTGGATATATAGTAGATAGCAGGCGATAATATGCCTATATTTTAACGGATTTTCCATATCCTATTGTGGAATGGCGGTGTAGTTTCTTAATGCGATTAAGTTTTATAAAAATCTCTATTATCAGGCCGATTACTAGTTTTTCAACAATTCCTTGACGGTCTAAATGTGTACTCTTGGAATTGGGTCTGTAGACACGAAGGTTCAGATGTTGAAAGAATTTGAAGGTGGTCGACAGCTTTGAATAGCTCCAGCAAACCGGAGAAGAAGTCCGGAGAAATGCCATCCGGAACTATTTTATGGCCATTTATTGGTAGTCATCATACGCAATAAATTTTAATCAAAACGAAGCAATATATCATAAATATGGATCGATGCCTCCCTCTTCAGCAAATAAGAACCCAAAAATTGCATATTTTCGCTTTTCGGCTGTATTTCCCCTTTCAGGGCCTTTAAATCGCTGCTATCAGAGAAATAGGAAGCAATGCACCTTATAGGACAGAAAGGATGCTTGAAGGGGTTGATTATACAAAGGTACGCATCCCGATCATGAAGGATAATCGACGAGTACGAAAGAAGGTGATCGAAAGGGTTCGCGTGCTGAGTGATTGGCACATACAGCGCATGATGCAACAAACATCTGATGTAGTCTTCAAGTCCTTTCCCATCGCTGTTTTGTTGTCGTTAATTGTACATTATAATGTAACACATGAAAGATACCTAACTCAGGTTGCCATTTAAGTGTTCCCAAAGACAAGGAGGTGGGGTTGGGAGAGGGGGAGGGGAGGGGATAAGGAAGAGAAAGAAATTAGTGCAATCGTTCTAGAGGTGATCTAAAAATATATCCACTAAATGATCGAATTGTTTCCGCTACAGCCAACTCAGGTTAATCTTTTGTTCTGTCCGGCACAATTGCAAAATTTCAGTGCTTTATCTTAAAGGAAATGTTCACAATGTGAGAACTTCAATAGTTGTATTGTTCCGTTGCATTTAACCTATGCCTCTGTTTGATTGGTCAATCGATGTGCATCACATCGTAAAGCTGAATGAATTGCTTGATGAAATCTTGCGCTACGCTCGAATGAGATAATGACGATTTTCGTATGAATTCTTTGCGATATTTGGATGAGAGTCAACAAAATAAATATTGAGCAAATAAATGTTACACCACAAATGAAGTCATCGAGACTCTCGAAAACGATATGAATTCACAATGGTAACTATGGAAAAAGAAAAATGTAGTCAGTTTTTGGAGAAAAAAAATGAGGGGGGAAGAATAGAGCAACAAACAACACATTTCTTCCACGGCTCGATGGCCTCACACATATTGGTCATCATATAAGCACGTTTAGCTACGACTTAGTTAAGTATTATAACATTTCTGGGATATATGTCAACAGGACATTTCCGCCTCGAACGTGGCAAAGTCGAAGCTGCTAGTGAATCGATGGAACACTAAGATCAGATTTCAAAATATTGGTACCTTAAAATATTCATGCATCAATTTGAAGGCAAAACTTTGTCTGTGCTAGTATCTGTGAATGTCTAACTGTCGGGTAGTTTCGACTTGAAAACCACTTATGCTAGGATCGCAAAATTTGATACATTCTATGCCTATATTATCTGAGAACCTTCATAGTTGTATATCGATCTTTGTGTAAACACGCAGAATTTCTATTTCATATGAGCGCGAAGACGAATCTTTTATTGAAGGTTTGTTCGAATTACCGGATGTGTTAAAATATGCATCCATCATTTTGTAGATTCATTTTTAAGGATTCGCTTCCTTTCGATTCAATTTCGAAACTTATTTCTTGTTTAGATGAGCGACTCGTTTAGCGAATATACAAACAAGTTCAAACCGAAATCGTTCGAACTAATTATGTGAACACCTTTGATATGACAAACTCGTGAAAATGAAAAACTATGACACTATCGACTGTTCGCTGAAGTGGATGAGAATAGTTGTTCACTGATCGAGTTTTTAAATAACCCCTAGGGATAGTTACTTTTACTCCGAAACCAATTCGGAGTGACACACAACAAGAAATGTCCTGGACGAGAGATCGACAACGCAGCACTTCAATGATGATTTCAAATCTGGACCACCCATTGAACAATCCTTGATACGACTTCTATATTTTGCAAAAGTGCCACGTAATCGAAACTGCGGCAGTTAAATGTTTTCTACGAAATAAATAGTGTTCTGTTCACAGTGATATCCGATGTAATGTTTTCTCAGGCCAGGATGTGAGGTTCTTTCTTCCATTACAGATGGTATATGCGTGGTGATTTTAGTGCCATAACGGACCCTTAATTTAATGAACGACGAAGCATTGCAACGTTGCTGAAAAGTCGTCCGTAATCGCAAATTGCTTCACGAGGCCGATCCATTTTAAAATACTGCACTCCTATGTGTTCTCTCTAGTAAGTCTCTGATATCGTACTAGTGGAGGATGTCAAAAAATTCTTCATTCTTGTTGCTCGTTGCTCGTTGCAAAGTTTACCACGGTTCCTGCTAGTCAAGTCAAACAACCAGCTTAAAAGCCACTAATCTCAAACCTATGGATATTGCAGCTTCATATTTCAATCGATTCTATTGCACTCCATCTCTCCTTCAAACATATGTCCTAGCTAGCTAAAAAAAAAACGCACAGTTCCTAGCGCCGTTTTCTACGAACCCGGAATCTGCTTCTCACCGATATCGTCAATGGATCCATCCTTCCACCATTCAGGCTTTGTTTAAGTGATTTAGAACTTTACAGCATTACCCTTCCGTATTGAATCCCGATGTGTTTGAGGTCTGTTCATCTGGACGTTTCGTGGACCTGTTGTTTTCCCTCCGTTTTTTTTTGCCTCTGGAGTCTGTTCTGCTGTTTACGTTTACGTTCATGTGTATGACCTTTGGCATGTGTTACCACTTCGGGACGTTTCAGTCAAAAATAAGTGAAAAAAAAAACGGTACACGAAAAACACCGTGCTGGACCACCCACTTACACCGCCTATGTAGAACATTCTCAAACTAATCATAGGATGCAACACTAAAGGTCGGAGGGGCACTTATCGAAGACAACGCCTAGGATAACCGTCAGTCGCAAACTGAAAGACACAAAACAAATTTTACGATATTCACATAAGTGAAGAATACATGGTGGCAAATTACGATACATGGAATCAACATGCAGATGTGATGTAAAGAAGCAATCAAGCGTTGCACAAACCCTTTGAAAGAGGAAGTGCATGAAATCAACTGTTTTTTGCGCACAATTGAGATTCAACGAGGATGACCACTCCCCCCCCCCTCCCTCCCCTCTCCCCCCCCCCTCCCTCCCCCTATCAAAGAAAGGGCACTGTCCACGGCAACTCTCAAAAGTACAACTAGAAAACAGAGGTATCGGTTTTCTCTTTAAAACCACATAAATGAATACCCTGATGACGTTACGACCTTCAAGTTGCGGTCATTATAGAACTTACATATAAATCAAAACAATACAAATTAAGTTCACTAAAAAAAAACGATAAGAATAATGAATGCCACTTAAGAGCTTCAGGCACAAATGCGATTCACACATTACATGATATTTAAGAAAAAAAAGTAGAGTATTTTTGAAAGGAAGGCTTCTGTCTCCAATTCATTTTTCCCCATTTAGCGGCGTTAAAACGCTACAGCTAACAACTAAACCTGATGTAATTTGAAGCATTCAAATAGCCTCTATCAAATCGAACAACAACGCTTTCTTACACGTTGTGTTCTTTTGGCGAAGATTCCTTAGCAATCGCTTTTACAGCGAGGAACAAGTGTCGTCGACACTGACCGGCAGTTCCACTTGTTCCTTGCCAAAAACGCCGATTTTGATTTCCTCCCTTCGGTAATTAGATCAGCCGGTCGAATAAAGTACGCATCTAGTCCAATAAAATCATGAGGTGAACCGCTCTACCGTGAAGCTTTGTGAAATTCCTAACACCATATTGACTCAGAAAAAAACTTAAAACTTTTAAAGGAAAAGATAAAGACATATACACAACACACGCAAACCTTTCTAGGCGACTAGTTTTCTGATCACGACTGCGTAACCAGGAGGAATGAGAAAAGCTTCGTCGCTCCCGGATACAACAGCTTAACTTCTAAGCTAAAGAAGAAGTCGGTTGACCCTTATTACATTCGAAAAGGCAAGCATATCACCTACGAATGAATACACATAGACCGACAAATCAGTCAATAAACGAAAAGCTGCTTCTTATCCGCTGAGCTGATTGCAGCAGTCACTGCATTCTGCCAATCCTCCAGTTTCACTTTCTGGAAATGAGGCGTCTTGAAACGACCGGAACGTACCAATTCGCCCAACTCTCTGAACATCTCCTCACGTTGCTGAAAAAGACGACCATGCTAACAACAACTGAATAACCCTAACCTTTGCCCCAAAGTGACCAATGCTCTCCGAGTTTTCTCTTATGACCGTAAATGAAAGTGACGTTGGTCGGCACATATGCGTATATACTTCGATGAAGGTTACTTCCCTGTAGGAATGGCTAGATTTGTCTCCATCAACGGACGGCCTTTATTGCGTATTCTTGTTGATTATCTTTTGTCCCAACTTCAATTCTTTATATCCTGGATTACTGACGATGCAACACCAATAGCACCCCATCGTATAATCGCTTAAAAAAACGTCTTCTTGCCCGTAGCAGAAAACCAAATCATAACAAACCACAAATTTGACTTGCTGATTGCTTTAACAAGCAAACAGTTTTGTATGAAATGCAGTATTTAACGATGCAAATTCCAGCAACAAAATGAGCAAATCAAGACAAAACACATAGGAATGCGTTTTCTGTACGCTTCCCCATTGGCTGCAGAAATGTTCAAAAAACATCACTGAAAATAAGTTTACGCCTTATACCAACACTCGCATAAACTAGTCATGCAGTTTTCCTCGAAAACAACAGCGTTACAGATTTGCGGCTAAAAATTCACGCTATGCCCATCCTGAATTAGTTGTAGGGGACAAATATAAACCGAAAAGAAAGAGCGCGCGATCTATCTCTGACGTTTCGCTGACTCTCAAATTTCATTGATTTGATTTCAATGTTTCGCCAGCTTAAACTATCGAACAGATACTGGCAAGCAGAAACGAAACAAGAAAAACTCACAGGTTTATGCTCGGGATAGGTGTACCAATGCGACATCCAGAATCCAACCAATTTAATATCTTTGAATATCAATGGCCCAGTAGGTACCTGTGAGCTAGCACATATTCAACAAGCAAGTAGAGCAAAGTCGCAGCGGTTAATCGCTGCAAATCTGAATATAAAAAAAAAAAAAAACTCAAATTTATATTCAAATAGCACACGGGTTTTGAAGGATCAATTCTACTCGCCCATTCAATTACCTATTTTCCTATTTCCTTTTATGAATTAAAAATGCTAATACACTTCAGCAAGCATAACTATTACCTCCCCATCGACGCCCAATTTTACTTCCATCATTATATGCTTGAATTATATCGTTCTCTGTAGCCGGAATCGATCCAAAATTCACCACTTTCATTCTATGAGTTTTATATTAAATGCAGTAGCAATTGCTGTCTCCATGTTCTTTATTTGAATTCAAAACATTGCCCATATAGAATAAACGTAATCGACGGTTGCAATGGAGATCGATACTGACCATGCTTAAAAACAGGCTCCACTCTATGGTGAAGCAGACTGCAAAAAAAAGAAAAAAAAAGAAAAAAAAACGATTCAAGAACAATCTTAGGCAACGCGTAATCTAGCCATCTCCCTCTTTCACTTCTATAAAATGCAGCCTAAAATGTGAAACGTAAAATGCCAAGAAATCATTGCCGTCTCCCCCTCCCCCCCC
>JAARMF010000605.1:19871-42116 GCA_022844705.1 Toxascaris leonina | reverse complement strand
AAAAAAAAAAAAAAAACAAAACAAACAACACCTACTAAAATCCAAATGAAGCACTTTTCAGTTGACTTCTTTCGTTGTCTCAAATATTCCACGTAGCTGTCATTTTCGAGCATTTCCTTTTGTTCCGCTGAATTCATCGTATCTATTACTGGGATCGTGCTATGCAGCATAAGCCATTTGTAAGGTACTCTCATGACAAAATTCATAAATATTCTTTGCGAAGGAGAAAAAAAAGAGTCTGAACTGCTAACGATTCAAATAATAAAAGAATGGAAAAACCTGGAGAGGTTGCTTGCTCATGCCGCCGTAGGTAACCATAATGCCCTTTTTAGCAAGACAACTAGCTAACATCAATGCGCTTCTGCCACCCACACAGTTCAGTGCCAATTTCGCACCTTTCGCCTGCAACAGTGTCTTTATCTATTTAATGCATTTCCTGCTGCCTAAAATTTATCGGCAGTCAATTACAAGGATGCTTCAAGGCCGAACGACTAAATCTTCGAATATCTTAAGAAACAGCCCTTGCTAGACCCCGTTAGCAGGGTCGAGTTTTTGAAAAATATTCATAGCAACTTTACGTTAAGTCCATACCTAGATGACACCTTTAAGATTACATGGTAAAAGTGCTGCCAGTATAGGAACAGTTAATGAGTGGATAGCAAAAGCGATTAAATGACGCCCTCTAAGCTCACTTTTTCAGGAGCTCGTACATAAAAAAGCGGAAGCAGTTTGTTTCTTCTTTCGTGTCACAGATAACGTCATATATGGAAACGAATTCATCCATAAAAACCGCCTCATCTCCATAGTTTCATGTCATCGAAGCTAATAAAACGTTCGAATGAGTCGAACAGCTTTCTCGGTGTTAAGATCATAAACCACTAATCCCGAAGGCAAAACTGCTAGCATATCCATCAAAACTCATCAACAGTCTCTCTAGTTGCAAAAATCGAGACATTTCAGCAGAATTTCCGCTTAAAATCAAATTCCTTTACGGATTTATTGCACTCATCTATTTGTATCGAATTCCTCGTTAACAGCTTATGTGGATATGTGCAATTAACTTATCTCTATCAGCAAAGTTTATGCGTTAAACATTATTTGCTAGAGAACATTAACGCGATGCATCTATAAAAACGGTGATTGCTTATAAGGGCATCCAGTAAAGCTGATAAGCAGCTAATGATAACAAGCAATCAAGTAATTTAACAGATGCCGTTTCAAGACAAAAATTTCAATCGTTATCACATCCGTCTTCTCCCCGACAATGTCTTCTCAGCATCTCCTCTACCGTCCACTTATTAAGCTATCTTCTCATGATTTCATAAAAAATCTCACCTATCCTAGTGTATGTCGTAAAATCAGTGAGTAGTCGCTTGT
Organism: Toxascaris leonina; assembly: GCA_022844705.1. NCBI lineage: Eukaryota > Metazoa > Nematoda > Chromadorea > Rhabditida > Ascarididae > Toxascaris > Toxascaris leonina. The sequence goes on along the minus strand of JAARMF010000605.1, from coordinate 40,739 downwards.
GTGTAGTGATTATATTGAAAATAATGGAAAAAGAAACTCAACGCTGACCTTCCCTTTAATCTCCTTCAACATTTGTTCCTCAGTAAAAACTTCATCAGCTCCCAACGATTTCAGTTCAGCAACTAATTCATCGATATTCGGTCGTGTACGAACCACATTCACTGTACGTATGCCTCGCGCATGCGCTATCTACAAAAATTTTAGTGATAAGTGTCACGACAAAAGTTACTGTACACAATTTGTTTGGTGTGAAAGACCAATCAATTACACAATCTTAGAAATAGCACACTACTTCGTTATATGGTTGATCGTGACAATGGCTTGCTAAAGGTGTTCCTGTGAACATAACAGCATCATGTGGCAGAGCGAAGCATCGCCTCTACTCCACTGTTTCATTCAAGAATCACCTCAAATGTCTCAGAAACCCAAGTGCCAACTTCGTTAGCCGATCGTGTCAGTGATCTTCTAAGCAATCGCTTCATATTTAGTGGTATCCAATTCGCTGTTGCATCATCCATTTTCCGTTCCTGATGCGAAACACATGCCCGCCCATTTAGGCCTCTTATGCGACATCAACATTAATGCCCCCTTGATTCGCGAAAGTGTTTTCATTTTGTTGTTGAAAACCTTGTCAGCACGACATACAATTAGCACTTCCTTAACTTGCAGGATGACTTCAATTCTTTCACGACCTGCTTTCGCCATAATCCAACTCTCACAACGAACGCAACGCAAGAAACCTATACCTTTATTATTCACCCAAATTGAATGCTTTCATTGCAAAGTTCTGCTAAAGCAATGAAGCCTGATAAAACCGATTTTATGAAAAACCAGTGATTGCATATTCGCATCCTTTATGGTTTCTGAGTCGAAGGACTGCACTGAACATCAAATATCCCACCCCCATATGCCTAGGATCACAAACAGCAAAGCCTATTGCTATAGTCATTCTCAGCAGGGATCTAAAGGCACTGGATAAGCAGATAGCCACAGCGTACATGTGTGCATACACAGCAGTCCTCTTCATAACAAACTGCGAACAGTCGCCAATTGAAGGAATCGCTATGATCATACCGTATTCCCACAAATCATAGAAGCACAATCAACTATCAAACGCATCAGCCCTCTCTCCAACACCAAAGTCTATTCCGGATTGATCCTTGTTCCATGGAAGCTTCGGAACTATTATTGACAGATGACACATGCACTACAAATAATCCTTCAGTGAAAATAAGACACCAACCTGAATGACTGCTCTTCCAACAGCAGAATTGGCAGCATTCTGAACAACAAGGTCACCCGGTCCGAGATCCACAAAATCTTTCAGCATCCGATACGCCGTAGGAGGGTTCACCTGAAATTCATAGCCGATTCCTCCAATTGTAAGAACACCTCCTGAAAGCTATTCAGCATCACGCAAACCACTTCAAAACAGCCCAAACAACGATAGTCTGCAATAGATATATTGATGCAGCCGAACGAGGTTCCCAATCGGTCAACACTGCAATATTCCTATTCCAATAGGCGGATGGTTGGCCCACAAATTTTCCGTGATTTTAAGCCGTGTTGCTTTACTTTCATGCAAAGGTAAGCACATCAAAAGGGCTCATAAAAATCTTTCCGCTGACCAAAATATCCGCCTATTCGCCGAATAAACGTATCACAGCACTGTTCGTGCAACGGTATGTCCAGCCACCTTCGCCCTCCTAAAGTTTCGCTCGGGTGAATCTTTCAGCTTTCAATTACTAACCAGCGCAAGATCACATACTCGAATAGCTGATAAATCCACTTTGTCACTTCCCTTTTTTTTGGTATTCCCACCTTCCCTTTCCCATCTCTTCCCTGTGTACATCCCTACCTTCACTTCACATAAAAATACGCAAAAAAATTTACCTGAAAAGTGGCTGCTGCCTCGAATGGCATATCTTTTCCAATCTTGATAACGTCATTTTCAGTGTAAATAGCTCGCGTACGCCAGCAACCTAATCCTGAATGCGCAGCGACCACCCAATCGCCAGGTTTTAGCTCGACCACACCACGACCCACCTGAAATCAATCGGAACTCCTCTCGAATTGCCACCCCCCCTCCCCTCCATCAAATTTTGAACGAACTGCATTCATCTACAGCAAATGGCAAATGCCGATAGCCTTTAAATGCGAGATCACTTCAATTCGCCATTAAAAGCTCTCATCAGCATTACAATTAACGAATTGTCTCATCAGCTAATTACATCATTAGTATACAGCAACGCATTCCGTATTCCTGATGGCTCATGCATGAAGAATGATAAAAGCTCAAATTTTGATGACATTCTGGAAATATCGCCGATGAGAATAAACCTCAATTTAAAGAAAAAATTCACTTACAAAACATTTCATCTCGATCGAATCCAAAAGAAGCAACTCTTCGATGGTCCGCTTTTCCATTGTTTATTGTTTCGAAATTATTTAAAATTTTTACATAAATATAACAGGCAAAAAAGAAACTAGATGCGGTAATAGACGAGGATGGTTAATGGCCCGTCAACAAAGATATAAAATAATATCGAAATAATAAGACTTGATATTAAAAAAAAAAAAATGCCGAAAAGGAATGCAATACAAAACAAGCAAGGCATCTATTGCTGAACTAATTTTCTCAGCTAAATGACTGAGGATATTCCTCGTTTATGACTTCTTAGCCATGTGATAAGGGTGGAAAAGTTTAGGTCTAAGGTTCAAAGGTGAAAATGAAATAAGTAAAGAAGTCCAAAATTTCGACTATGTATAGAGAAGGAGAAAGACGCTGTCACTTCAAGCATAGTGCTTTCTTCAGTGATGCTTGGAAAACACTCCAGCGTCACTGGTAATGTTCATTCACGAGCACATAGCGCTTTAATAAAAGATTCTCGACATACCGCTTCGACTTCAGCGAACCCCTCACTGCCACCAACTGCCGGAAGAGGTGGTTTAATCGGATAAACTCCTTGCACCTGGTTGATGTCGGCTGGATTTATCGGTGATGCTAGCCACTTCACTCTGATCTCGTTCATCTCAAGCTTTTCTGGGATTTCAACAGTCTTCAGCTCGAGTACCTAAATAAATGCACCTGAGATGATGAGTACGACGATGGCGTGCAACTATAAAATCGTGATGTCGTTATCGCGACGGTAAAATAGCTACAGCCAATTGACGTATCAGCTTTTCAGGCTCAATAAAATTGTGTTCGCAATAAACCTCCGAACAATCGCAAAAGCCACTGCAACACTTCACTATCTCCATCGCGAATACAATCGAACATGTGGCTAATCTGCGAACTATGGTACCGCAAAATGCCTAACGCACTCTAACAGCTACGCTCGCTTACTCATTCAATGTACCACTTTGGAAACTCCAACTCATTTCGAATGCCACATAATCTAGTGTTTCGCATAAATATATGGTAGGGATCAGTGATGCGATTACCCTAAGTGTCATATGGAATCAAACACCTTTGCAGTAAAATGTATATGAAAATATCGAACAAAAAGGCATAAATTTTCAAGGCCTTAGATATATCAAGCGGTTAACTATGTTTCATTTGTGTGAAAAGCGTAAAAATCAAAAGAAGGTGGAGAAAATGCGAAAGCTTCCATTCCAATATTATTCAACTCGACGCGTCAAATGATTAGAAAACAATTTCGACCTTCGTAGAATTCAAATTCAATTCTTGTTTTATTTCCGGTAATCACTGAAATTGGAACTGTCGACGAAAGTATGTGACAAAATTGTATGAATACATACCCATTGTTTTCAGCTATATCACTTCCGCTATGCTACCCCTAGCCAACATAACACAACCCAACAACACTGTGTGTGCGAAGTTTGTGACGTATGACTGCTCTTCCTAAATTTATAATATTTCAGTAACCGCTCTTTAATTAAGCAGATCAATGAAAAGAACAACGTGCTGGAGACATGTGTAGAACCAAAGGCCGAGCTATGGATGTGAGTGACGGTTTTGTGCGATTGCCTAATTCAACAAGTGCAAAATTCAAGCTTGGGAGTCACGTCATAGTAGGTCGCGCGATGACCTAGACCTCGCGAGCACAAACTGGAAACAACGGTCTTTATATTCCTAAACTTTCACCGCGAACCATCCCCATACACGCTCACCTTGCATCAGCAAGATAATTTTACCTGATCCTCGCTGTTTTAGCCATTCCGGCGAACCTAGTGAAAACTCTGCGTATACAAAGACTGAAAATAATGCAGCCATCATTTGAAATCTGCTGAAACTCAATGTAGTACGTACTCTTGTCATTTCGTTCCGACATCGCTGAATTGAAGTGTTGACATTTTTTTGCTCCATAAGCACCCTTACGTCAAGCATATTTACAACTCCCAATATTAAGAGAAGCATAGTTCAGTCATTAAGGCATAGCAATCAATCTATAAGAACCCCTCTAAGACTTTTAGCAATTAAAAATTCTCCGGTTAATATTTCAAAGACGACGAAATATTCTGAAAAGAAAATACTACGTTTCATAGCTCAGAAATACTACTAGAAAGGCAATTGATTTATCATCGTAAATACTACCCACATAATAACAGCATAGGATAATTGCAAAATAGTCAAGCGAAATGAAGTATTAGCAACCGCATAAAGCAAATCGTCATACCTTTAGCGGATCGCCGTATTTCTCGTACATAAGTTGTTTCGATGTAAGGCATCTTCGTGATGCGTTCGTCAGCGATCGGCTAATACGAGTCAGAGTTGAGGCCAACATCTGAAAGTATTGCTTATGTCGATGGCTTTTTTTTAAATCTTTTTAATGACGTGAAACATAAGAATTTTATAGGCCCGATTGTGTTGTTTCTTCTCGGCAAGGTGTTCCTTCTCGATTATTGAGATCGCTGATTGCAAATAGTCGTGAATAATTGGTCATCGTTTCATCGCCCGCTTAATCCAATTAGGGTATTTTTATTTCCACATTGATTCTTTGAAAATTGTTCCGATAATATGATTATGATTCTAAGGATTATCAATGAAATCTGCACAGCGATGATTTCAATCTTCTGCAGCTTGAACGGAAAGATATTTCAGCATTTAATAGAACTAGTTCTAATTATTCACATTTTTATGAGCGGAAGCCCACCATCAGTAAACATTTGAAGAACGTTCCGTTCGATGCATCTCTATCAACTTCCGAGCATTTCTTCGTTTTTTTTTTCTAATTCCCCAAGAAAGAGGGCATTCTTTTTTGAACAATATGGAAATTCAGGAAGTGAAACTTCGAAACGACTAGATGAAGACTATCAACTAATGACTGTGATGCCCTCTTCTTTGTGGCTTTTCCATTCGACAATGAACAAGCAGTTTTGCTTTCGTTATCATCACAACAAATGGCTACATATATATCCCGTCGTTTGCTCCACCTTCCAAACCGACCATGCCTGTTTGCAGAACTCTACCACAACTCAAAAATTACACATACAATATCAAAAGATTCCCACAAACGATCTCTGGCTCATAGCTGGCTTAAGACCGACATCCACTACGCCATTTCCGGTTATATTAAACCAGAATAGATTATGCTCTCATCTATTAGGTGATTAAATGTTGGAAGATGGCTGAGACAGCAGAATTTGTGTAAGCAGAGATACCGAAATATAAAGGTGTAAGACTTTTGGGACAATTTGTGCGAAACAAGCGTCGATGATTGCACTATTGAGCATTAAAATTTAACGATAAACATAAAAAATTTTTTAACCGCTCCGTTGAAAGTGTTCAATTCAAACGTTGAAGCCAAATCCGCTTGATTTTTCGATCACTAAAGGTCAAACGTTGAGGTCATCTGCTCATCAAAATATTTGCCACTAACTTGAATTCAGCTTGAAATGAAATTCTCCAATATGAGATCCAAAAAGAGTGGCGAATGCACTTTTTACGAGAATAAAAAAAAAACAAATCTAGAATATTTCTAGCTATCTAATTGCTACAAACTTTCGATCACAAACAATCCACTCGTAAAGGCACATTCCCAAACAAACAATACCTTCCCTCATGGTGCTATATTCAAATCTTCTCCTCAAATCATCACCTCTTGCTAACTAGAAAAGATATTATTGACATTGAGGTTATTGTCTAGTCGTTCATTGATTCACAAATACCGTGCAAATCAACCGAATACTGATGTGAAGTAACACTTGCTGTGTCGATGAACGCATTTTCGAGAACAAATAAAAAAAATTTTGGAAAACTGAATATCCCAATCTTCTAGCAATAAAACGTCCCACTTTATTTATTTCATTCGTTAAATCAACATCAACAAGAATCGAACACTATGACAAAGAAAGAAAGAAAGAGAAAGAGAGAGCGAGAAAAAGAGAGAAACAGTGAATACAACAAATAAAATAGTAAAGGGCACACATAGATTTGATGGTGATAATATTTAAAACACGTTAGAATTTCACAACGATAATATGATCGCTCACAAAACAATTAGCATACAGATCGAATCTAAAAATTTAAGACAACGTCAATTTCAAAAAAAAAATGCATTAGCATATGCAAATTTCAAAATGGCAATATGCCAACCTAGCGATATTTCACTTCTTTCAATAGTGGAAGTGAACATGCGGTGGCCAGGATGTATGCGGGATTGAGCACCTTATAGCAGTACCCCTCCCCCTTCCCCCTCCCCCCCCTTTTCAAAATATCGCATAAACGTATGGAGATTTCGAAAGCAAAACGCTTCAAATAAAGAACTCAAAAGAATGTTCGCAGTGATTTGCGAGTCCTCGTCCGCAACTAAAGATAAAAGAAAGATAAATCTCTACTACACCACTTCTATAGCACTTAATCGAAAACTGGAAATATCTCTTCAACTCATCTGCCACATGCGCTCAATCCACACAAAAATCTTGTGCTACTCACTCACAATTTTCTCTTTCTTTCTATTTTTTTTTCTGCGCTTCTCAAGCACTTAACATCATAAAAATTAAAGAGGAGTAGAGTAGCAGGCAAGCAAGGCGTCGCGGAAATATAAATGAGATAAAATATTGCAAATGTGGCACATATCTTTGAAATCCTATACGATTCGCATAGTGAAATCTCTCGTTGTTTTCTAATTCAATTACGTACTCAATGATCTAGTTGCCATAAAATTTAGATGGAAATAAAATCAGCACAATATCAAAAAATCGACAATAATAAAGACAATTAAGAATGTAGACAATTTATCAAATATTCGAAACATTTGTGTTATTTTAATCGCAAAATAAAATATGAAATGTTGCCGATTGAACGTTGAGATAAACGTTAGCAATTCGACACTTTTTTTTTTTCATAAAATAAACACAGCAACGAGATCCTATAATTATGAAATAACTCTAGAGATGTGCATAATACTAATAAAGCAATTCTCCCTCCCCTCCCCTCTTACCTTCCACCCACAAATTTTTTCATTCAAATAATAAATAAAAAAGATTTTCAACTATATTCCACAAGTAAGAGCAAGCAAAAACATTTAATGTATATTCCTATACCCTTTAAATAATAGACACTAATGAAGAAATCTATCAAGTTAAGGTGAGCTAACTGAGACAGCCGCCTGACAAGCACATCAAGGCATTTCCACCTTACGATGTGGCAGTTGTAAAATTACATTCAAAAATCGTCGCATCTTACTGAAATACATCACATCACTAATGTCTATGCGATAGTTGCTTGTGCTAAGTATGGATTATCGTAAAATACGAAACAACTAAAGTTATTCACCTACCAAATAACCGACCAATGAGATCGAATTTAATGATGCGGAAATATTTAACTCGTAAAGGAAACCCATATGGATTTGACGACTTTCTTCAAAGCTCTTTGAGCAACTCATGATGCATTCTCTGTTTCAATTCGCTACCAATACATATCTCATCGTTTCTTCGACTCATCGACTCTATCTGAAAATAACTGAAAGCGATACAGAACAGCTAGAAAGCTATCAATGTTCCCAGCCTAGCGGAAATGTCAAGAAACATCAACATGAGAACTCTGAGCAATCCTCAACTCAGCAATGTATGATAGATATACCCATTCAGAATAATATATATCAACTGAACTTTCAACATTCAGTAATTACCGAGACGTTATGTTCACTACACAACACTCGCAACGAAGACGTTCACTAACGATGTTGTGCGTTCGTGTTATAGCGAAAGGGTAAATGCTTGAAAGCACGACAGGAACACGTATACCTCCGTCGGCGATGTCGTTACCTGCGCAATAAGGCTCATTTTTTGCAATGAAAGCAAGCAAGATATCTTCATCTGAACATAGTCGCCTCTCACTATATACCTAGCCATGCAACCGCCTATCTCCAAATATAAAAACAAAGTGAATAAATCAACGTAAATAAATTTCGTCCGTAGACGCAACAAATAGCAGCGAAATCTTGCAGATGTTCGACAAACTGTGTTAGTAAACGTTAATCGGAGTCCGATGAAGGTGAGCTTGTCGATGATGATGAACTCTGTCGCAGTCTTCTCTTCTTGCTTCTTGGAGTACCCCCTTCATCGCTAGCCGCTCGTTTCTCGTCTTCTCTACAAATAATTATCGTCTTATCAGTCGATGACAATGTCGCACTCAGTTTAAATTACACCTCGAGCATGACCCTAATACCACCACAAGTAATCTGAAGTTGCGATTACACACACTAACCTAAACACCGATACATCCTCCCCAATTGACGATATCACTTCTCTAACGTCACTGCCACCTGCTAGTACAATGCGGGTGGCAGTGACTAAATGTGGACAATAAGATAATCTTCCGGTGGATGGCGACATACCCGAATTTGGATCTTCCCTCCGCTTTACCATTGTTAAGGTCTCAAAAATGGTGATCTAAAAACGTAGACTGATTTGCCTTAATTACATATATTTTTCCTCACAGAAGAGAGCTGTAGCTGCCTTCTCCCGATTCCTGTATATCACTCGCTGGCCGAATATTACTGGTCAATAAAAGAAATATTCCCCTAGACTATGAGCTATAAAAGAATAAAAGGAATACAAAAGGCTACGCCTAAGAAAATGAACTCAATTTTCCTAACAATAAGAGCCAATTTCTCACCCATTGAACAGTTTCCCTATCGATAGAACCAAAACGAACAAACAAAACAAAACAAAAAACAAAGAGATAAGCGGGAAAGCACGCCTAATAAGACACTATGATATGCGCTCTTACAGTCCGTTTACCAAAGAGGCATTCTTCACATATAGTCAATCAGCCATAAAATATCTGCAATAATGCTTTTACCGTTTAATTGATTGATTAGAATGACCTTACAAAACCATACAATAGATTTCTTTTCTTTTTGAGACTGAGTCCGCTTAACAAACAGGCAAGTCCATTGAGATTAAAGTAAAACAAAGATCTGAGCGATGAAAAACATACACAGCTTTCCTGGCATCCTCAAATGCCTACAACTCTTCGATCTCGACCGATGAGCATGTACACTATACCGAGAACTGCACCTGTCAAAATATGGAAAATGCACCTGCCAAATTTCGTATTTTCAGCATATTTGAATGCGGAGATAAGACTACAGGACAAAAAGAGAAACGTCCAGAAGGACATTCACTTTGTTAATGCATAGAAAAATGAAGTTAGAGAAGGATCTCAGCGTACGACTAGCTTACTTCTCTTCGTCATCTTCATCCTTGCGCTCGTTTGACTCATCGTCTTCCTCTTTCTTGCCACTACCATTCCTTGCCATCACCTTTTCCAAGAGACGCTCTCTTATCCTTGACTCCTCACTGCTGGATGCAGCCACATCTACTTCCATTCCTTCGCCCTTAAAAATCCACTTTGAAAGCTTCCTTGATCAGTCCTCTTTATCGATTGAAAAAAAAAAGAAAGGAAAAAACATCTAATGAAGTACTCTATCAAAAGGCTAATTGATAATTTATTTCCCCACGACATTTTGAAACACCTAAAATGTAGCAGTGCGACATAAAAGCAAAAAAGATGCGATTTGACTACTTCTCAAGCATTTTTCGATATCCCAATCCCTCTATAAGATCGATGCGATTCTCAAGAGGAAGTCATCCCTCCTCCACCAACAAATTACTCCCTTATTGATTAAAAGATGCTTCATCAGAAGCTAATTCCCATAATTGAGCATTTCAAATCTTTTTTCGGGCATATTTAGCTTAAATGACTGACAACTCATCAATCGATGATAGAAACAATACAGGAATCAGATATTGAGATCGACCCAAAAAGGACAATGAGATGCAAAGTCGATATCAACAATAACGTTTAGAAATCGAGCAATATCATACGTCAAGCATTGGCTAACACTTCAACTTCAGGTGAATTCTCTCCAAGCAGCACCTCATTGTATCTCTCAATTGCTCATCTTCGCTTCACAAATAATTGATCGCTTTCTGCATTTGCGAAACTAATCCACGCATAATGGATCACTTAGTTTGTAGAATGAGGGAGGATTATGTCAACAAAACTTTTGTGCCTGAGGTCCCAACAGATCTGAACTCAACCTACTCGATGCCTTCAAAAACATATCAGTTTTTTTTCCTATTGTTAATTTAAAAAAAAAATAGAAACAAAACATGGCAGCAAAGAAAAAATCGCTTAAAATCTGAAATTGATCTGAAATTGATCTGAAATCAGAAAATAACTGAAACGATACAATTGCCAAAGACGGGGGACCAAAAGGATCAACTTTTCCGAGCTGTTCGTGAAAGGGAAACGGAACAAGGGGAACACTATGTCACCGATCACTGCAAACTTTTAAATGCGAAACGTAAACTAACATCTTCGATTTGCAGCTTTACGTCTGCTTTCGCTGTAGCACTCTTCGTACTCTCGCTTCTTCTCCTACTTTTTTCTTCACGTTCCTCTTTGTCTCTTGAGTTCTTCCTATCAGCTTCTCTCTCCTTCTCATGATCTTTCTCTTTCTCTCGGCGACTTTTCTCACTTCTACTCTCGCGTCTCTTCTCCTTTTCCTTATCTTTATCCTTCTCCTTCTCCTTATCTCTATCCTTCTTTCGTTCACTCTCCTTCTCCTTTTCCTTCTTGCGATCCTGAAAAACAATAAACCAAGGCTATAACGAAACAGACAGATGGAAAGGGAAGAGCCGCTCGTTGGACTTTTCTCAACAAATGGCGACAAGATATCGTTCTAGGTGTGTTGGAATCCGACATCGGTCTGTGAACAGCGCTGCAGGAAATCGGTCGAATTTGTGACGTTCAGACGCCTTGTTAAGTACTACTGCTGGCTCACGGCAAAATGTTTGGCATCTGCCAACTTAGGTGTTAGATTATGAAGTAATGAGAGCGGTGATTGAGGAGACTGCCTCAAGAACTAACCAGAGTTCCCGACTCGACAGTTTTGCACAAAAACTGGTTGAGCACCTCCAACAAATTCGAGTGCACACAATACTACCAAAGAGGTCCAACACATTCCGTCTATCCATTTTCTTACAGATGACATTTTACGCCCCAAGCAAAAACCAAAAGAATAATGCTAGATCAAGCTAACCGTGCCCTGATCAGCAGATGTGTTCAGTGCCCTTAATACTATAACCTCAGCTATCGCCGAACAGTTGCCCATAATAAAAAAAAGCCAGGAAATTTTCACTGAGAGCAAAGAGAAAGATCTGGTGGCACCAAAAGTGCGGTCTTCGACGAACTCTCAACTCCAAACACTTCATTGCAAGCGCACAGCATGGAGATAAAGAAAGCATAAGATTGGAAGGAGTAAAAAAAGCGTAATAAGAAACGTAAAAATCACCCATAATTTGGACCAATACTACGCACCCCCTCCCCCCATTGATTTGCTCGTAACAAAGCATAGCTGCGCTGATGTGTTCTTGTAAATTTCATCCTATCATAGCCACAAATTTGTTTCTACTTTTAACCCCAATTCCATATATTGGAGAAGCCAATTCGACGGTTTGTTCCTAAATATTTCAAACGCGAACGATTCAAAGATTACGTCACCAATATTTCGGCTCTCTAAAACAAAACTGCTCGGCATTTATAAACATAGGAATATAAACATTCATGATATGCGCATATTACACAAACATCACGACGATGAATCATCTAAAATTGTTTCTTAGTTGGTAGTCTTTTCAAGGGAAACCTTACTAACACAAAAAATGAGCACTAGCGAAGTGACCAAAATGAAGTGTGCAAATTAAGAATCACGACATAGATACGTAAAAAAAAGTGCCCTTCATACTTACACAGAGACGCGCAATCCAATAAAAAGCACAATCTCGCAAATCGCTGCTGGAAATTTGACCCATTCTCGTACCGAAACAATCCCTTTTCACATCAGAAACTTATGATGGAAGATAAATTCGACTCTCTGATTCTCTATTCTGCAATCATAGCTGACAGCTATGACAGCCGATAGCACATAGTGAGCCGCGGTATCTTTCCATATGAACATAAGTCCACATTGCCTCATCGGTATATCCCAACAAGCTCGTCAAAAGTAGGCCAATGTTGTCCACGAAAAGACTGACTTTTTTTGGATGGAACACAAAACTGAAAAAGTTCATCCACAATATGTTGAAAGCAGGGTCACCGTGATTCAAATCGCCTGTCATTCCTTCTCACATAGACAGAAGCTATGTGTTTCCATGCATCCCAATGGCCTCGAATTCAGCTTGTTTCCCTCAAGTAAGGCTTGAAAAGCTTTCCAGTTTACAAAAAAAGACAAGCATCACTTAGTTACTAGCAGAGAGAGTTTTATTACCTTATCCTTTTCCTTCTCCTCCTTCCTCTTGGGGGTTTTGCTGCGACTGCGCTTCCGTTCCTTCTTCTCTTTCTCCTTCTCCTTATCCTTATCTTTCCCTCGGTCTTTATCCTTTCCGTGACGATCCTGAACACACAATACATGACTAATCGACTACGAAGGTCATAATTAAGATCAAACATGACGATGACCGGTCGCCAGTCCTAAGCATAGTGGCAACCACATAAATTTCCTCAACATCAGGAATCGAAATCGATATTCCCATTCAGGGAACTGATGAATAACTTTTCCAGCCAACATAAACGACTTCACCTCAGGCATAACATAACTAAATAACTAAAAAAAAACCAACAAACAAACTGGTAGACAGACTAGTCGACGTATCAAAAATTCAGGTACTTCCACCATCTATCCTTTAAAACAAATTTCTATCTACATTCTGTCGAAACTTTTTAAGTACGACGCAAACAAGTGCTCCACTGTTCACACTGTCAAACGAAGAAACAATGAAACAATCGTCCTCGTATGTTGATGCAGGTTACTCTTTTCCACCGCCATTCAAATATGAAAACACCGAATAAAAATGACATTGTTAAACGGTCTCTATGAAGCACCCACACCGCTTTTCTTCTTGTTACTCATGCAGTATAATCCCAATTTCGCTGATGCACTATCAAAACTGATTTTATTAACATTAAACGACGCGCTAAAAACGACTGCTAAACCAGAAGTACCACTGCTTGGTTGAATAATTCAAAGATTAATAAATAACCTTCTCTTTGCGATCCCTGGATCGAGATCGACGCTTATCCCGATCGCGCGAACGTGAAGGTCGTCGACGGTCACTATAAGCGCTTCTGGTTATATATATTCGTTCGTTAACAAGTGAAAGAATCTCACAGACAAAGGCATGAATAGGTGCACTCGTGCAAGACATTAATTACTTTATAACACCGACCAAACATAATCCACATCATAAACCCTTCCAGGACAAAGGAATGCGCTTCGCAGCAAAAAAAATGGCACGCTTTCTTCAAATCTTTGCCTCATTTCTGCTTAAAATCTCACGGCCCAAATTACTCGCGCGTCTCAATTCCCCAACCTATCACCTGCCTGCGTTTTAGACTCCGTTTTCACTAAGAGTTTGACTCGCTTTCGCAGCTAACGTCGTCACTTTTTTCCGCCTCTTTCTCGAACTCCAATAACCTATGCAGCGATGAGAATAAAATTTGAAGTATCTGTGTGCAAGATCGCTTAAAAATGTTTTTTGAAAAATAAATACATTCGAAGCTGCACTATGCTCACTCTCTGAACTTCCACACTTAATCACCAAAGAAAACATCCAACATTAACTTAACAGCAACCTCTCTGAAACATGAACAATGCAAAACTGAAACAGTTATCCACTAAAATGTATGTCGACCAACCCATTAATGCCTGGCTAATCGCTGCAATTAAACCACTTCACCGTACTTCTCCACCTCGTAACGACATAATACCTACTAAAGCTGAGCATACTCCACCTCAGTTTCCGGTTAACGACTCCATGGATTCCTGGGACGTCAAGTGTTTGCAAACCACCACGTCCAACAACAACACTGCCCCGTTCTCAAAGCTATGTAGCAGCATATCTTCCGCAGCGAATTCGCTGATTTCGCTTGGTTTTTCTTTGTTTGTAGTGCTTCAAAAACTGCTTTCATCTTTTCATGATTCCTTTCGTATGCCACATTGTTTCCCATGATCTTTAGTGGCTTTTAAGACAACTTCAGATTCGGAGAATGCTAACAACAGTTCACGAAGGAAATGGAGCGATTGCTCATTTATGCTTCCCGCTTTTTTAATTCGGTGATTCTAATATACATAGAACGAAATGAAATGATATCGACTGCAAAACAATTTGCTATAATTTTTTGGCCATCAAGAGGTAATACTACAGAGGAAGAAATATTGAAAACCGTTAAAAAAGCGAATGCCACAAAAATCAAACAAGTGCACCAATTAAAATCAATAGCAGACGTAATGCAATCTTTCTGAGTTTCTCAGAAATGTCTCTTTTGCAATAATCACGTCAACGCACCGTGAACGGCTCCTTCGGTCTCTGGAACGGCTACGCCGACGTCGGGACCTAAAAACAACAAAACATACTATCAATCACGACCACCCACTAAGCAACATGTGCAGTTCTAACAGAAGACTTAAGAGGAAACGAGCAAAGGAGGAAAAATCCTCATTCTTCGCCCATAAGCATCACTACAAAACGTGAATTAAAATTGTTCGTACGAATCCTCGCTTCTCTGTAATATCCTTGCAACCAGATTTGTCTTGAAATAACCTCTCGAGATAATGCGATTATTTTTCATATGCAAATTACACAACACAACTTCCTTTCTCCCTATTCACCATCCTCGAAACGAATCAATTACCGATAAAACAAAGCACAGATTTTAGGGCATCGCCTGGATGTAATGCAACAAAATAACCTTGATCTAGAACGAGATCGCCTCCTTCTGTCGCGAGATCTGCTACGACGGCGGATCGGCGACAGTGATCGTCGCATTGGGGAATAAGCTCGATCGATGCCTGAAATTAATTACAACCTAAGTGGAAAATAAGTAAAAGACAATAGCACAAAAACGCAAACATCTCGCTCAATCATTTCGAATGCTTCATATGCTCGTCAAGCAGCTTCTTCAACCACATCTTTATCCTTACATCATTGATGCTCTCTTTGCGCATCTGTCTCTACTATGTGCTAAGGCAAATTATAAAACACACTCCATTGGATTCATAACACCTCAAACCTTCATGTGAGGACGACAATACTGCGTTGATATGAAACTTTAACCACACAAAACAATGCATAAAAAAGTGAATAAATAAGTGAAACAAAATCCACAAAAATCTTAAATAACACCAACCTAATCCTTGATTCAGTTTGTTCAACGCACTAGATGACTTTTCGGGGTTTTGATTGACCCGAATAGCCTCCTCGACCTCTTGAAGTGCCATATCGGTGGTTTTACGCTCTGGCTTTATAATTGCAACTCGAGAATGTTGAACGCTGCAAGTGTTGCTTATTAATTTCGCGAATTTAAAATCACTTCAATATCTCCAACAGTTTCTGAAATCTGAGGTCGCTTTGCATCAATGGTTAGCTGCTACTGCAACAGCCTTACAACAAAACACCACGTAAGACCAATCAATAAACCAGTATACGGCTCAGCAACACAGTTGGATAGCAGTTTTGTAAGAGGCTGTTAGAAAGTAGTCTCAGAATTAAGCTTCTTTCAGATTAAAGAATAGCTGAAACAAGCACCTACACTGCTAAGGAAAGAACGGTAGCAAGAAAACGCATCAACGAACATTTGTACACAGTGGTCGCAATGCCACAACTGATAGACGCACCCCGAGAACGACTTCTGGAGTAAGGCAGAAATCAGAAACTGACTGATGCAGCATAAATACACTTTTCTCTTGTACACGTTGTTCTCACCTACCAATTTTTATTTTTTCCAACTCGGGACATCTTTTCAATCGTATTATATCGCTTAACACCAACTAGCCTAGACACAACAACGCATATCAAAAATCGGCAATCGGCAGTCTTTCTCAATAATCAAAAGACTTACAAAACAGCATCAACTTGTTCCAAGCAAGAGTGTACATTGCCCAGGTAGTGCAGAAAAAGGATTTTAGGCCATTAAGGAGAGTGAATTGTGAAAATCATTTTCTGCGCGCGTGAGATAGATAGTAAAGGAAGGAAGGTAAATGGAAAAAAAATACGACGACATAAAAGCAGTGCGTAATTGAGCTGTGATTACGACCTTGACCTTAAATGACCTTAAATCAGCGACATACCGTAGGCATCTGCCTTGGAATTCGATACCGTTGTTTTGAACAGCAATCGGTACGGTTGGTTGATTCGTAAACTCGATATATGCATATGCACATGGTAAATTTTCGTTGCCAGCTGCCATGCGTAAATACATCACCTGCAAATAATCTTTATCATCTACTTCGTTCCTCTCAACGCAACAAATCGCTCACAGCGAAATTCCAGCGGGATTAAGGGGATGGTCGGCGAGAAGTGCGGCCTGGTGCCGGCAAGAGAAGTTACTCTAGCAGGCTAATGAAAACTCAGCAAATTCACTTGAGAAAAAAAAAAACGGCAAAAAATTTATGCCCCATTATCAATCAATCTTCATCCTTCATATTACAGCCATCTTTTCACCCATACGACATACTGCATAAAAACTTTATCACACGAAGCGATTACTTTAAGGCAAATAATATAAGCATGCCTATTCGCTCTTAACGTAAACAATTTTACCTACTGACATTAGCAGACTACCTGATCGAACATTTTACATCCGACCAATTATGCGAATAATTTGACTTTCAACTTCGGAGAGCACTCGATTGGAGAGGAATTCGTTTTCGGAGACCACCCGCGGTGCAAATTCTACGAAACTTCGCTGGCGGAAGAACAACAACAGACATGACTTTCAGAAGCTATGTCAAAGTGTCAAATAGATTTTCAAACGATTTGAAGTTCAGAAACTTCTCCTCCATGAGGCTACGCCCGTCTTATTCTCTCCCCTTCGATGACCTAAAAGTCACGTGTGCTTAGATAAAGCAAATTGTTGTGCTAAATAAGATGAGCAAATACTTTTATTGAGATACCTCTCCAATGTTGTTATTGAAGAATTGCATAACTTCCTGCGGATCGCAATCCTTCGGTAGGTTACCAACGTAAACAGTGCGTCGAATTTCTTCCACTTTCGATGGATCAGTGTTCGCGCTCAACGCCGGATACGGTGGAAGACCAAGCGCCGTCAACGTCGGGTCCACTGTAAGCAACTGAAAATAGCATGCTACCTTAGATGGGTTGATTCATTGCCAATGGGGTATGCCAATTCTTTGTTTCATCTCGTAAGTCGTTTCCTGTACCCACACGGGTAGCACGTAGCGATTTGTGAAACCGTCGGGAAACTCCCGCTCATAAATCGCCTCAAGAGTTTTCACTTGGCCTATGGACAAATATCAGCCGTTCGTTGGGCATACGCTACGGAATAGGTAATGCATACTAATGTCAAGCTATGAGTATAAAGTCCATCCTTACTCTTTACTTGCCATTTTGAAGGAAAATGGCAATTAATTCACATTACGAATTTTTGCTCGTTTGAGTGCTTCAATAGAGATAGTTAGGTGAAAATGCCAAATCGCTGACGATTAATTATGAAGTATATATATCAAGAATCAGAGGGTAGCCAGTGGAAATACTGAGGGACAACGATCCACCTTAACATCAAACGATGAGATTTCAGCATCAGAATTCACTCACTGAATCCGATGACTGGAAGAAAAATAGCATTTTCTCTAATTTTATATACAGGCTGAGGAGAAGAAATTATCAAATCGCGTAGAGTCACATAAAGTGAATACTGTACCAAAGAGCCGTACCGACCCACGATATCAGTATTGTAGACTAAAATTGTAATCAGCATATCCCCCTACCCCCCCCCCTCCAACATGAACTCCCCCACCCCCCCTCCCCCCCTCCAACATAAATTAGGCAAGCAATCTAGTTCACTGAAACTGATGAACGGCCAGCTGATGAAAGTAATCAACTAATGCAAATTTAGCACAACTGAAGGAATACTAACAACAGCTAGCACTGCGGTTTCACAATTCGATTCAGTGCCACCCGAATGTGGTACGCAGCAAAGCAATAATAGCCGACAAAGTAGTCGACAAAAAGAGCAAGACCAGACGTCTGCGACAGTATCAACCTTCATCAAACATATAGAAGAGGGACGAATGATATCACTGATAACAGCAGCAGATATCACTGATAACAAACCAGGCCAATGCGGTGACACAAGCATCGAGTGGGATTCTCTCTGAGGTCACTCTAATTCAAGCGATGACTGAAATTAACAATATAATGCCGTAATCATATCGCATTTCACATTAACCATGGCAGTTCCTTGTTGATTTCTTTGGCAACAACTCTCAACACCGACTGCCATACACCACCGCTCCACTTCGAATGAAGTTCAACAAGAAAGTTATTATCAAGAGGATTTGAAAGGTGTTTCTCCTAATTTCAGCACCTTAAAAGCTTCACCTGTGGATCATATTTGCGGTTCGCAGTGTATCTAAACTAGTTGGATATCATCCGATATAATAACGTGGCTAACGCGGCTTGCGCCATTTCTTTTTTCTTCCGATGCAAACAACTCAAAACTCCTCCTAAGCACCNCTCCCCCTCCCCTCCGATCTTTTCCTACTACTCAACATTCCCCACGAAAAAATTAGTTGGAGGGAATGTAATTTCAGAAGAACATTTGGCATATTCTCCCCAAAGTATTCCATTCCCCATTCATAGTACATCAATAGTTTATGCTGCATTTCATAGAGCATATAGACAGCAATATTTCTATAGAACGCTGCCGGCCGGCCGTCGTCTTTCGCGCAGATATAAATCTAAAATAGAAAAAAACTTATTAGATCTTTTCTCACTATTCTTTCTATTAAACTTTAATAATATTATTAAATAATTCACTGCTCCCATAGTGAATGAAAGCACGCTGCGCCGTTCCGCATACAGACACGCTGAAAAACAATATAATAATTTCATTCACATGCCAATCTTCTTCTTCTTTGTTTTTGATTGATACGCGTCCAATATTAATCAACTAACTAACAACCGAGCACATCAAAAGAAAGATTAATTACTTATTTCGCAAATTGCAAAAAAAAAAAAAGAGACAATTTATCTGATGAGAGAAATACAATCAAACTAAAAAGATTTAAAATCGATTCAGCAAAAATTTACGTCCCAATTTCTAGATTGTCCAACGTCAATTATGCGGCATAGCACTAGTTTTTGATAATGATTGCCCACTGATATCAGGAAAGCAAGTGAGGGGATAGCAGCTATTTGAAAATTGGATTTTTTTTTCTTTTTTGAATATGACCTACAGTTCAAAATACTCCAGATACTCCAGACAGTTGAAGGTTAAATCAGACGAAAGGCGAACACAGTGGCTAAGCAAATAACTCCGTCTAATCTTTCAATAACTACACCATCACTGTCAAGGTTCAGTGGCCACCCCTTGTCGCTTTGTGTACTTTGTATTTATTCACTTCAAGTATGTTCAGAAGAATGCCTTTTTTTTCAGGGATGGCTAATAACAAAGTTGGATGAGGAGCAAAAAGCAACACAGAGATGACCACATCAAAAGACTGCAAAGAAATCGGAATGGGCAATTTTCAAAGTAGTCGAAGTGGAACATGAAGAAAACAACTGAGAACAGTGGGCATATATTCGAGAATTCAGTTAAGCGATGGAGCAGAAAATCCACGAAAAAATTGCTTACTAGAGCTGAAGATTATCACTTAAAAAAAACTAGAGCACTATCGAGTCCATCAGTGCCACATAAAAATGAGCCAAAATATTTTATGCTTTCGAAAACATTACAGCTTTACATCATTTGACTACATAATGCTGGCTTTTACTCAACGAATTCCCTCTAACCATTGAGGATATTTTCGCATACGATGGGGAAATTTATCTCGTCTGCGGTACAGAGAACTGGAATCGAAGGCGAGGAAAAAAAAAGAAAAAATTACCTAAAATCTCAAAAAAAAAAAAAAAGAAGAAGAAAATCGCTCTGTTCTCAACGTTTAATATTTACGCTTATCAAAAAACTGTTTCTCAGTCCTAAATATCTTGATGGAAACGTAGTAGTGAAGAAAAATAACTATAACCATTTGCTGGCCGTCGCCAAGGTCTTGAATCTGATTGACTACGTTCGGTGGTAGCTGTCGTTGGCCAGGCCACGCCGGTCCACCAGTCTTCAGCGCCGTCTCTTCATCCGGGACCGTATCTTAAAGTAGCACAAAGATTTACTCGTTAGGCTTAGGCAATAAGTCGAAAATAAAGACGAATCCGCAAAGTTATATCGGACTGAGCCAAACTCAACGCACCCCCATTCATCCTCATTGATAAATACATAAAACTCCGATTGTCGCCATATACATTCAAAAGCATAGATGCATGAAGGCGATTAACAAGCCGAAGAACTCGCTACGGTTTAAGGATCCTCACCAA